>CANXYC010891546.1:0-36531 GCA_948193065.1 Aleurites moluccanus | reverse complement strand
TATATATATATATATATATATATATATATATCATGCTTAAATTGCATATATATATATGTTTAAATTTCATTATAGATTGAAATGTAGAATTTGAGAAAATAAGGATTTTTTTTTTTTCATTTTCATATAACTTGTTAACGCTAATTATTTTTTTTTATAATTATAATGAAAATTTAAATTTAAAATTTTATATAAATTTAAAAATATAATAATTATTAAATTAAAATTATGAATATTTTACTTTGAAATTATATATAATTCAACGAGTATTATACTTACATATGCTTGAAATATTAAATTATTAAACATATAAATAATAAATATCAAATTATATAATAAAATTTATATTTTTTATATTATATAATATTAATTTAATTATTTTTTATTTAATTTAATTTAACTTTAATTGAATTTCTAATCTATAATTTTCAGCATTCACCGATTTTAAGATTGAACTTTGGTTAAAATATCGCAAATTTCAAAGAGAATTTGCGATCAACATTAGTAATCTTCAATCACTAATTCTAAGTGAATACAATTGTTAATAGGTCTTTACCCTATACAGGTGGTAAGTACTCAATGCTAAAGTCTTAAAAAAAAAAAAAAAGTTATAGATTTAAATATCATAAATATTATGGGCAATTATATATGATTTGTTTGATTTGTTAGCTTGCTTATGTAAATGTACTTTAGTATTGTTCCATTATAAATTGAAAATTTGTTATAATATATATAATGTTTAAGTGAGAAAAATTTGATTAGCCATCCCATCCCACGTGGCCTTCTGACATACCATCCCATCATATGTGTCCTTCTGACATTCCATAGTCATAGTGGTACTGGTAATACAGATTAAGAGGGTGGTTGTGTTAATTTTTTTTGTGTTGAATTTTTAAAATTTAAAATTTTTTTATAAAATTTTAAAAATTATAGAATTTATTTTAATGAATATAATAATATATTTTTTATATAAAAAATTAAATAAATTTTAAAAATATAATATAAATATATTAAATATAAACCGTTAAAATATAATAATTTAGATTTAATACACTTTTAATATATATTTTTAATTTTTATTCATATAAAAAAAATATATCATTAAATTCGTTACAATAAATATTATAATATTATAATTTTTAAAATATTTTACAAAAATTTTTTAAATTTTAAAATATCAATACAATATTATATTTTTAACAAAATAATCTCTCAACTCCTTGTATCACCCATTCCAGCTGGCCCCTAATTGAAATCCCTATGTTCATATACAATATGAATAATTGATCCATAATCAAATGCTATAAAAAATTAGCTCCTGATCACGACTCATCTATAGTGCGTTAGAGTCGGATTGGACTGATATCGAACTGATGGGTCCTCGCTTGATCTTGTAATAAAGTGAGTGGGGTTGGGGCCCCATTCCCGGTTCGATGCTGAAAGGACCAAGGCTAGATGATCGTGTCATTTTCTATACGCCTGAATAACCGTCGTATTTTATCTCTGTCCTTACCAGGCAGTTTTGGGCCGGCATCTCTTTTGCGCTTGGTATTCCGCGGCTACCAAACAAACCTACTAATAGGCCAGCTTGCCTTGGCTTCCATATTTAGTAGTATATAAAATTAAAAATAATTAAATTAATATTATATAATATAAAAAATATAAATTATATTATATAATTTTATATTTATTATTTATATATTTAAAATAAATATAATAGACATATAATAAAATAATTATATAATTAAATATTTATTATTTATAAGAAAATTATCATTAATAAGTCTAATCAAGTAACTAAATAATTAAATTAACTTTAATAAATAAGTTAAATTTAATTAATTTTATTTAACTAAATAAAAATATTTTAATTTAGTTAATTTAGTCAATTTTATACTTTTAATTAAATTTAATTAGAAATATATTTCTTTAGTATTATAATTAATATTGCATATTGTAATGATCAAAATTTTTATTAATTTTAATTTTTAATTTTATAATTTAATATATTTACTAATTTATATTTATACATATAAAGTTAATATATATATATATATATATATATATATATATAATTTCATTTATCAGCTGATCTTTTTAGTATACAATTTAGTGTAAATACATGCAATCATAAATACATATTTATTAATAAAATATTAAATTAAAATAGAAAAATAAGATTAACTTTCAACATTAAAATTTTCCAACTGCTAAAATAGAATTAATATCATGTCCTTTATATTATTAAATATAAAATAATGTTGAAAAAAATACTAACAAATAAATACTTAATGAATTAATATTTAATATCATAAGAATTATAGTTTGTTTTATTAGTTTTATATTTAAAAATTTAGTGAACAATTTATTTTTTGGAAGATGGATTATTTATTAATTTCATTATTTGGCATTAATTTAATGATACACTTACATATAGAGGTTTTTATGAACTAGGATCTTCTAATTTTAACCTGACCCATTTAATTTTGGGTTCAAATTTAGATAAATATTTGGGTCTTTTCTTTTTATTAATTTTTCTTTTTCACTCAAGCTATACATTAGTAAATCGGTAATTAATATTAAAAAAGGAGGGGAAACAATGTTTTTCTTCAGTGAAAAAAAATGAAAGTTTCAGCACAAATCAAAATGAAAGTGGCCAGCGTAGAAAAAATGGAAGCTGGAGCACAAAGAATTTAAGACATGGATCTCACATGAAAAAACCAAAGAAAAAAAAAATGAAATATATATGTTATGTGGCTCAGAAAGAGCAAAAAGCTGAAGCATGGACCATAACATGTGAAGCAGGTTTGGGCCTGCACAAAGGAGAAGAAGAAGGTCCACCCAAGCAAACTCAACAGTCTCAGTCAACGGCATGCAAAATAACGTTGTTTTGAACCAAAATATTAAAATTTAACATTTTGGTTCAAAACAACGTTATTTTGCATGCCGTTGATTGAGACTGTTGAGTTTGCTTGGGTGGACCTTCTTTTTTTTTAAAATATTGAAAAAAATAACAAATATTTTATTTTTACTGTTAAAAAAATTTTTAAAAATCTTATATATTTAAAAATATTTTTTCACAAATATTACATATCTAAAAATATTTTTTAAAAAATACGATATATATCAAATATATACTCAATATATATAAAAAATAGTAAAAATAAAAAAGTAACTATAAAATTAAAAAAAAATCAAAAAATAATATATTTATATAATATTAAAAAAAAAAACTTCATGACTCGTTTAATAAGAATAATTGATCTGATCATTTGATTCGCTGAATATCTGACTGATTTATCAGATTTGGTCCCAATTTTTAGTGAATGGATGTATAATGGTGGACCAGCCCGACCAGCCAACCAACCGACTTCCTATTATCCTATTGAACTGGTCGGTTCAGTCCGAGTTTCGTAAGATTGATTAGAAGAACTAAATATAGAGCTAGACAATTATCACCATGAGAGTCTCCATGCAGATGACCATCATAGGCATCTTGATGTTGCCACGTATCCTAAACAACACTTAATTTTGGGATCACCTCAATCATATAAACCATAAATCCACTATAAAAAAAATAGCATTTTCTACGTCTAATCTATTTTTCTCACTAGATTTATCATTCTTTCTCTCTCTTCACTGTTCATTATTCCTTCTATTTTCTCATACTCCAAGTCCTTGACTTGACCATTAGAGATCACTTGCTAAGCCACCTAGACATGGCTTTTGGGTTGATCTTTGTTTCTTTTATAGGCTAGGAGCTCATTTCTATTATCCAGCCCATCTGAGAGCTCAATGCAAATAATAATAAAACATAGTTCAATTTCTTAATTTGGCATCTCTTATGCTTCAAAATGGAGCCAAGTTTCCCACTAGGGATCATCTCCTTATATGCAATTAATTGCATGGAAAAGAAATAAAAAAACAAATATAATTAATACTACCTATCATCGAAGCAAGCTTTAAAAGAAATCTTATACAATTATTATTAATATTTATTTCATTTCAATATTTCTAAAAATATAAATTCTTATCAAACCGCAGTTAATATTTATTTATAAATAGATGAAATGACATCTCATTTTTAATTTCAATTTAGATTGGTAATACATCAATTCAAATATTGAGGGTTAGAATATTTATTTTAAAATTTGATTGGTTGACATAAAATTTTAGTGTTATATTAAATTTCATGAATTTGTGTGGACATGAAATAAATGTTAGAATTTATTTTGTACAAAATTAGTTAACTTCAGACTTAAACTAATTTTAACAACCATCTACTTATAAGTCCTCATAAATTTTATATTTATTTAATATGAGATTTATTTTTCAAAATCAATATATGCTACCATTATCCTTACATAAAACTTATTTGATAGAATTTCTATGAAGGAAGGCTCTTTTACACATTTGTAGCACAAATTCCTATAAAATGAATCAAACTCCAAATGTCTTTCTCTTTAGTTTTCTCAACTTCTCTAATAATTTCCATAGGGTTCTTTAGATTATTTACGTACTTAGAATGATATGAGAATCACATTTAAATCAATCTAGCATTTTAAAAGAAAAGAAACATTGATTTGTTAAAATCATTTCCAAGGCCTATGAAATCATTATGATTTCTAGGTTTTATTTTACACATATTAATGATGAAAATTGAAGTTTAAGTGAAATTCTCACATTTATACAATAAATCCCATCATAAATCTTAATATTAATACATATTTGGTTCACATGATTAAACTCAGTTATCATAAGTAACATCTAAATGTTCTAAAATTTTTTGTGTTTTTAATTAATGTTCGACCTTATATTTGTAACATCCTAAATTCTCAATTAAATTTTAACTTGATTATTTTGTGGTATTAAATGTGGAAAAATATATTTTAATATTATATTAGTTAATTTTTAATTTTTAATAATTTTCATGAAGTAATTTCATTTTTAATTATTTTTAAAGGATTGGAAAGTACTTATGATGGTTTCTAAGCTAAGAAGAAGGAGAGAGGCATATGTTTACAGAAACAACTCATACATATACAGCTTCAGATTTCATTCATATATATATCAAGTTCATTTGATGTAGGGTAAGTTTACTTTTTACCTACTACATTACTTTCACCCATACCTAAGCTTAAGCATCACCATACCTTCTAAAATTATCTTGCTTAAGTCTCTAAATTTCTATTAGAAATCTAAACTAAGCTATTCCTTCACATGACAATACAAAACATACAAAATATCAGAAAATATTACACAAGTGAAATCAAAATTGTCACAGCCTTCTTCATCACTCCTCCTCGGCACTTTTGTTGCAAATGCCAAGGCTGTTCCTTAATGTTTCAAACCTTACTTTGGGTCGGCCTTGGTAAGAATATATGCAATTTAAAATTTTGAATTGCAGTGAACTAGCTTCACTTCCTTTCCTTTTTCAGCTTCTCTCATAACATGATATTTAATCTTGTTGTCTTTGGTCCTGCCAATGAACACAGTATTTATGGCCATTGCCACTGCTAACTAGTTGTCACAATAAATGGTTATGGCTACCTCTTGCTTTTGGTTAAGGTCATTCAACACTTTCCTTAACCAAAAAGCTTGGTTTACAACACTTGTGGCAGCTATATACTCTGCCTCAGCTATTGATTGTGTAATAGTCCTCTGCTTACTTGAATTCCAACTGAAAACACTTGAACCAAAGGTGGACACATAACCAGAGATGCTCCTCATGTCTTCAAAAGATCTTGTGTCACGTCTCAAAAAAATAAAACATAACGGTTTTAGGGTGTGAAACCCGCCTACACAACCAACACCGGTAAAACCCCTATCATTATATTCATGTATCACCTGTCTCAATATCAACTCAACATCCAAACATAAAAATGTATTCCATTTCATATCAACAAAATCATAAATATCTATATTTCAAGATTCACTACTATCAAGTAAGTAACTTCACATAATTTAGTTACATTATATATATATATATATATATATATATATATATA
Source organism: Aleurites moluccanus (assembly GCA_948193065.1). Lineage (NCBI taxonomy): Eukaryota > Viridiplantae > Streptophyta > Magnoliopsida > Malpighiales > Euphorbiaceae > Aleurites > Aleurites moluccanus. The sequence continues at coordinate 30,523 of CANXYC010891546.1, read as the reverse complement.
CTAACAACTAGCAAACTAAACCATGGTGCTACTAGGAAGTAACAAAATGCATCATGTTTAAGAATTTACATAGTCAAAAGTTGACAGTTCCACTGAAGAAGAAGAAAACCTCGGGAATCGTTATAGACTACTATGAACCTGAAAATAATAATACACTAAAGTGATGAATATTACTACTTAGTGAGTTATAAATATATTATTATGCAGTAGGGCTAAGTAAAGGACAAAATAATCCACCAAATACTCATGTCAAAGGAAATAAGTAATAGGTAAATAAGCAATATAAACAGGGTCATATAAATCAATGAATAGGCAATATGAAAAGAAATTAAAATATAACAGATATAGGTCTCGTGCTCGTCAAAAGTCTCGTGAGCTATATTTTAGTAGTTTAAACTCATAAAATGACATAAGATTGATTAGACCTTATGGCTATGATTTAACCCTTTCTAGTTAGGGTTAATGAAATAATCAATGTGCATATTGCTGATGGTTCTCACCCACTATTTCATCGGAAGGTAGTTCTGTCATGTTACTAGGTATTCAATTCAATGTGGTTTAATGACACATAAAGATTCACATATAGCATCAACAATAAAAGTAAAGACATATCGTTTCAAGTAATACATCAATGGATCCATTAGGTATTTTACTTCCAAAATAACAATATTCAAGAAAGAATAATTACACGAAAATATATCAATATCACTATATTAAAGCTAGAATTCATCATCATTGGTGCCACCACATCAAATGACGTTAGGTTTAAGGTTAAACACTTGATGGATTGGAAGTTAGTTTTATTGAGGCATTTAATCAAACATACGATGGGCACAACTTTGGGTTCATTTTGATAGGGTTTGTAGGCATAATCAAGTTGGTCCAAGTAAAACAAATCAAGCTCACATTGCAAAAAATATATTAGGCAATTCAATTCAACAAGAATCAAGGAAAAAGGTTTAGAAAAATAACATAGAAAATGAATAAAATTTCCACGGAAATGACATACACCATTCGGCCAACATAGAGGAACAAGGGGAAAGGGTTCTATAATTTCAAACAAGCTTATTTTCCTATATAATAATATAAATATAACTCACCTAAGTCTTTGGTTGCTTCAAAAACCCTTTAAAACTTCAATTCAATACAATAAGCAAATATGCCTTTCACCATTACTTCCTTCATCCACTTTATTTATTTTTTATTTTTCTTCTATAAAATGAATTTCATATGTTTTAGGTATAATTTAATATAAATAGACATAATCTAAGCTTATTTGAAATTAAATTTAACTCTTTGGAAATTTGAACTTTTACATAACCCTAAATTAATGATTTTCCACCTATAAAGCTTATTTATCTTTCTATTTGCATATATGACCATCATAATCATCATACATATTATTTTTAATAGAAAAGAAGAAAGAAAAAATTAGTTATCTCAATTCTCTTCAAATTTCCAACCTTACTCCTTCGGAGTATTTTGAATTTTCTTTAGGTTTTAATAGAAACTTCTTATGTCAAATGAATATTTAGATAGGAAATTTAGTGTAAAAATTATTGGATTTAGGTTTGGTGTGATTTTGATGGAGAAAATTTAGTGGAAAGATGAAGAAATATAGGGAGAGGGGAATAGTGAGTGGTTCGGCCACTTTGGGTGAAGAAGATGAATTTTTTTGGCTTATATGGAATTTTATAGATTTTTATTTATTTTTGATATTTTCAATTTAGCCCCCAAACTTTTAGTATTATAAATTTATCCCTCAACTTTTAATATTTATATTTTTGCCCTAAATTCTATTTTTTTTAACACTACCGTCTTCCATATTTTTCATTTCACGTGAATTTTAGGTTCTATAAGTTATTTGGTGAAATTCTATATTTAATTATGTATTTTATATATAAAATTTAAATTTTGGGTACTAAATTATTATTTTACGATTAACTGTCTAATTAGATAATATAAAGTCAACTATACTAATTATGGGGTCATATTTATAATTATTAAAAAATGCAGGGTGTTACACTCTATCTCCCTTTAATAAAATTCATCATCGAATTTTAACTAAACATTCCTCACTCGGAAAACAGCTGCGGGTATCTAGCTCACATATTGTGCTCGCTTTCCTACATACAGTCTTCCATCGAATTATTTTTTCATAGAACTTTAACTATCGGTATTGTATTATTTCGTAGTTGCCTAACTTGTCGATCCACTATCTCAACTGACATCTCTTCATAAGTTAGGTCTTCATCTACTTCAATGGCTTGCGTTTGAAGCATGTGTGATGAATCTAAAATATATTTGCAAAGCATGGATATGTGGAAAACAGGATGCATATGGTTGAGTTGTGGTGGATGTGCCAATCGATATGAAACATTGCCAACTCTATCCAGCATCTTAAATGGCCTGATGTAACTTGGTGATAGTTTTTCCTTCTTGCTAAATCGCATAAAGCAGTTTTTCCTTTTTGCCAAATCGCATAATGCATTTCATTGGAGAGATCTTAAAAAAAACATGGTCACCCACTGTAAATTAAACATCTTTGCCATTTGGATCCGCATATCTCTTCTATTGGCTAAAGGTGTTTTCATTCTTTCTTTTATAATGGGGATTTTCTCCATTGTTTTCCTAATCAACTTCGGGCCCTCTAATTGTTTCTCTCCTGGTTCAGCCCAACAAACTAGTGATATGAATTTCCTACCATATAGTGCCTCGTATGGTGCCATGCCGATGGAAGAATGATAGCTGTTGTTATAGGTAAATTCAATCAATGGAAAATTTTGATCCCAGCTGCCTCCAAAATGAAGTACGCATAGCCAAAGAATATCTTCTAGAGTCTGAATAGTACGTTATATTTGTTCGTTAGTATATGGATGAAAAGCTATACTGAAGTGCAATTGAATACCCAGAGCTTCTTGAAACTTCTGCCAAAATCGCGAAGTAAATTGAGTCTCTCGATCATATATGATAGCCAATGGTACTTTATGTGACCTTAATATATTGTCAACATATAATTAGGCATATTGAGCAGCTGAATAAATTGTCTTTACTTCAAGGAAATGGGCAGATTTCATCAAATGATCCACAATTACCAAAATAGAATCATAGCCTCGTTGTGTTTTTGATAACCCCACTATAAAATCCATTGTCACTTGATTCCACTTCCATTCAAGTAATTCAATCTTCTGAAGTAACCCTGATGGCTTATGATGTTCGAATTTTACTTGCTAACAAACCAACCAAATTGATACAAATTTGGCCATGTCTCGCTTCATATTAGGCCACTAGTAACATGCTTTCAAATCATGATACATCTTGGTCACTCCGGAATGAACATTATGGTGTAAAATGCATTTCCTTCATAATTCACTCTTGTAGTCCATCTACATCTGGTACATATAACAGTTGCCCACATTTTATTAAACCATTATTGATGGTGAAATTAGGAGCTCTCCCAGTTTGTACATCTTCTTTTAGCTTCATTATTTGTGGATCCTGATCTTGAACAGCTTTAATTTCTTCAATCAATAATAGTTTTACTTGAAACTAAGCTATTAGAGTCTGATTCTGATCTTAGGACCCTATCTCTAATTTAATTTCCATATCAAATAATTCTTTCATTTCTTTTATCAATAGTCTCTGTGATGTAGCAATATGAGCCAAACTTCCCATTAATTTCCTGCTTTGTGCATCAACTACTACATTAGCTTTCCCCGGATGATACATGATCTGATAGTCATAATCTTTCAACAGCTCCACCCATCTTTGTTGCCGTAAATTCAAATCTTTCTACTGATGAATATACTGCAGACTTCTATGATCCATGTAAATCTCACATTTCTCTCTATATAAATAATGTCTCCATATCTTCAATGCAAATACCACAACTGCCATCTCCAGGTCATGAGTTAGATAGTTATGTTCATACTTCTTCAAATGCAGAGAAGCATAAGTAATTACTCGACCATTCTGCATTAATACACATCTCAATCCAACCCTGGATGCATCACAATAAACAGAAAGTCTACCAGTTCCAGATGGCAATGCAAACACTAGTGTTGTAATGAGATAATTCTTCAATATTTGGAAACTCTTTTCACATTCATTCGTCCATACAAATTTCTCATGTTTCCATGTCAACTTGGTAATGGGAGCTGCTATGTTGGAGAAATCTTTTACAAATCTCTTATAATACCCAGTCATACCCATAAAACTTTAGACTTCTGTTATATTGGTAGGCCATGGCCAATTTGGTACTGCTTCTACTTTCTTCGAATTCACTTTAATACCATCTTTACTCACTACATACTCGATAAAACATACTTGTGTAAGCCAAAATTCGCATATTGACAATTTGGCATATAATTTGTGCTCCTGTAAAGTGTGAAGCACTATTCACAAATATTCCTCATGTTCTTCCTTTTCCTGGAATATACAAGTACGTCATCAATGAAGACAATGACAAACTTGTCTAAATAGGGCTTGAATATTCGATTCATCAAATCCATAAATGCAGTAGAGACATTGATAAACCTAAATGGTAGCACCAAGAACTCATAATAACCATATCGAGTATGAAATATAGTCTTTGGCACATCTTGTTTCCGAATTCTCAACTGATGATATTCCAATCGAAGATCAATTTTAGAAGAGTAACAGGCACCTTGCAATTTTAGAAGAGTAACAGGCACCTTGCAACTGATCAAATAAATCATCTATCTGAGGCAACACATATTTATTCTTGATGGTTACTTTATTTAACTGCCGATAGTCAATGCACATTCGATGTGATCCATCATTCTTCTTCATAAATAATATTGGTCTGCCCCACGATGAGCTACTCGGACGAATAAACCCTTTATCTAATAGTTCTTGCAACTGCACTTTCAATTCTTTCAACTCCGTAGGCACCATCCTATAAGGGGGTATTGAAATAGGATAAGTGCCTGAGTAAACATCTATCTCAAACTCTATCTCCCTTTTAGACGGTAACCTAGGCAAATCTTTGGGAAAGACATCAGAAAACACATTAACAATTGGGATTTGATCTATCCCTTTTGAAGCTAAATTGGTATTATCACATTCGCCAAGTATCCTATGCAACCATTCCACAGAAGTCATCTTGCTCCAATGGCTGATATTAATTTGGTTCGAGTGTCACATCTATCACCCTGATATACAAATTTATCTTACCCATCTAGCTAAAACTTGATCTCTTTCATAGCAATCAATAACTGCATGATGATCCGTTAACTAGTCCATACCCAATATCACATTAAGTTCGAGCACCAGTAATTCTATAAGATCTTCTAGTAATTTTCTACCCTCAATTTCTATTTCACACTCCTTATACACATATTGCATATCAATACTCTCACCTAGAGGAGTGGTTATTTCCAGGGGTATATGCATTAATTATCTTTCTTTACCTAGTTTAGTAGCAAAATATGGTGATACAAAAGAATGAGTATCAGCAGAATCAAACAATACTTATGTTGGTTTATGCTGAATAGAAACCATAACTATCATTATGGTGTTAGACTTTTGAGCTTCTTGAGGGTTCACTGCAAAACCTCTGCCTTGACCTCGTCCTACTTGAGCCTGATTAGTACTCTGACTCTAACCTTGTCCTCTGCCTTTACCTCATAATCCTCTATTCTCATTCCAGCCCATCTGAATTATAGGCTATGAAGCAGCAACAGTAGTGGTTGGTTTTTCACCCCACATCGGATAATTTCTGATAAAATGGCATTGCTGGCCACATTTCAAACAAGCTCCTATTTGTAGTATGCATTATCCACTATGTATTTTGCCACAGGTAGCACATGTCAGAATATTTGATGCTGGCGATGCTAATCTCATAGTACCACCAGAAAACCTAGATACAATTGGCTCTGAAATATTTCTATTATGTCCTCGTCTCTGACTCACTGTAGGTTGGCTCTGACTAGTTCTGACTCTTGTTTCTGGTGGTCTAGATTGAGAATTGCCTTTACACTTTTTTTTTCCTATATGTCCATTCTTCTTTTTCTTTGCTTTTCCATTTCTTCCTTATATCTAGTCTCAATCTGTATAGCCTTATCAATTAATTTTGCTAGAGAAGAAAATTCCACAGCTACCAGGGCACTATGAAGAGAAGCATGTAACCCATGTCGAAATTTATCAATCAAATCGGCTTCATTAGGTGCAATTATGGTGGCATATTTACACAACTGAATAAATTCATCAGTATACTCTGACACACTCATATTTCGCTACCTAAATTGCTCAAATTGAATAAGTCAACTACTCCGTACTCCCTTAGTCATAAACTTGTACATTAAAGCTCTTCGAAATTAATCCCAAGTCGGGGGTGCATCATTGTATAACTGATTCACTATATGAGTAACAAACCATCTCCAAGTATTTTCTTTAAGTAACAAACCCACTAGCTCTATAGCCCTGGCATCAGAATAGAGCAGTCTGTTGACTACCTTTTTCACTTACTCAAAAAATCACTAGGATCTTTATTTGACTTCCCTTTAAATTCTAGCAAACCCAACTTCAGAAAATTAAACATAGTGACTCCTCCCTCATCAATGACCCGTTGTCTCTCTTGTCATCCTATTGGCTCAATTGGTGCAACTATAGGTGGAACAGGTAGGGATACTGCTATAGGTGAAGGAATAGGTGCTGATGGTAGTTCTTGTATTGCCTTTCTTAACTTTTCATTCTCCCTTCTTAAAGCTTGAATTTCCCTCAACAGTGCTTCTATATTTCTTTCTCCTACTGGTTCTATTATCCCTGATTCTTATACCCATCTTCTTATCTAAGGTGGTTCCCCTACTTCTTCCTGCATTAATGACTCATTAGAGGCTATTTCAGGTTCCTCCCTAAGCATCTCTACCCTACCTCTACCTTTACCCCGAACTCTTGTAAGGGGTCTGCCACGAGTCTCCCTTTAGGCATTATCTTATATCACTGTAAGAAAAAAACCCAAAAATTATCACATAACGAACAACACATAATCAATACATATATAATGAATATTGCAAATGAAGAAATGGAAAACCTTATGCTCCATGGTTTTATCTATATCTTATTGTCACATGCTCATCTACTATTTATATAAACTTAATCTCTAATACTAATTTTTTCACGTCCCACACATCTACTATTTATATAAAATTAAGCTCTAATACTAATTTTTTCATGTCCTAAAAATAGAACATAACAGTCCTAAGGTGTGGGACCTGCCTACATAACCAACACCCGTAGAACCACTGTCATCATATTCATGTATCACTTATCTCAATATCAACTTATCATCCACACATAAATCAACAACATCATAAATATCTATATTTCAAGATTCACTACTATCAAGTAAGTAACTTCATATAATTTAGTTACATTATATATATATATAAATTAACAACTAGCAAACTAAACCATGGAGCTACTAGGAAGTAATAAAATACATCATGTTTAAGAATTCACATAGTCAAAAGTTGACGGTTCCAATGAAGAAGAAGAAGAAGACCTCGGGAACTGCTACAAACTACTTTGAACCTAAAAATAATAATCCACTAAAGTGGTGAGTATTACTACTAAGTGAGCTATAAATATATTATTATGTAGTAGGGTTAGGTAAATGACAAAATAATCCACCAAATGCTCATATCAAAGGAAATATGTAATAGGTAAATGAGCAATATAAATAAGGTCACATAAATCAATGAATAGGCAATATGAAAGGAAATTAAAACATAACATATATAAGGCCTCATGCTCGTCAAAAGTCTCGTGAGCTATATTTTAGTAACTTAAACTAATGAAGTGACATAAAGTTGATGAAACCTTATGGCTAGGACTTAACCCTTCCTATCTAGGGTTCATGAAATAATCAATATGCATATTGCCGATAGTTCACACCCACTACCCCATCAAAAGGTAGTTCTGTCATGTTACCAAGTATTCAATTCAATGTGGATTAATGATACATAAAGGTTCATATATAGCATCAATGATAAAAGTAAAGGCATATTGTTTCAAGTAATACATCAATGAATCCATTAGGTATTTTACTTCCAAAATAACAATGTTCAAGAAAGAATAATTACATGAAAATATATCAATGTCACTAGGCTAAAGCTAGAATTCACCATTATTTGTGCCAACATATCAAATGACATTAGGTTTAAGGTTAAACACTTGGTAGATTGGAAGTTGGTTTCATTGAGGCATTTAATCGAATATATAGTGGGCACAACTTTGGGTTCATTTTGATAGGGTTTGTACGCATAATCAAATTGGTCCATGTAACACAAATCAAGCTCAAATTGCAAAAAATATATTAGGCAATTCAATTCAACAAGAATTAAGGAAAAAGGTTTAGAAAAATAACGTAGAAAATGAGCAAAATTTCCAAGGAAAATGACATACACCATTCGTCCAACATTGAGAAACAAAGGGGAAAGGTTCTATAATTTCAAACAAGATTATTTTCATGCATAATAATATAAATATAACTCAACTAAGCCTTTGATTGCTTCAAAAACTCTTTAAAACTTCAATTCTCTATAATAAGCAAATATGCCTTCCACCATTACTTCCTTCATCCACTCCACTTTTCTTTGCTTCTATAAAGTGAATTTCACATGTTTTAGGTCTAATTTAATATAAATATACATAATCTAAGCTTGTTTGAAATTAAACTTAACTCTTTGGAAACTTAAACTTTTACATAACCTTAAATTAATGATTTTTCACCTATAAAGCTTATTTATCCTTCTATTTGCATATATGACCATCAATAATTATCATACATATTATTTTTAATAGAAAATAAAAAAGAAAAATTAGTTACCTCAATTATCTTCAAATTTCCAACCTTACTCCTTTGAAGTATTTTGAATTTTCTTTTGGTTTTAATAGAAATTTCTTATGTCTAATGAATATTTGGTAGGAAATTTAGTGTAAAAATTATTAGATTTAGGTTGGGTGTGATTTTGAAGGAGAAAATTTAATGGGAAAATGAAGAAATGGAGGGGGGAGGAGAATGGTAAGTTTGGGAGAAGAAGATTAAATTTTTTGGCTTTTATGGAATTTTGTAGAATTTTAGAGATTTTTGTGTATTTTTGATATTTGCAATTTAGCCCCCAAACTTTTAGTATTTATAAATTGACCCCACAACTTTTAGTATTTATAAATTGATCTCACAACTTTAATATTTATATTTTTACCCCAAATTCTATTTTTTTTTAACAATACCATCTTCCATATTTTCCATTTCATGTGAATTTTAAGTTCTATAAGTTATTTGGTGAAGTTCTATATTTAATTATGTATTTTATGTATAAAATTTAAGTTTTGGATACTAGATTATTATTTTACGCCTAACTGTCTAATTAGGTACTATAAAATCAACTATACTAATTATAGGGTCCTATTTATAATTATTGAAAAATTTAGGGTGTTACATCTTGCCCAATTACTATCAACATAACCACTTAAACTTGCATTTGCTGATTTTTCTGAACCAAATTCTAAGCTCTTCAATTCTTCTAATGTATCTCAACACCCTTTTTGCATTTTGAAAATGCAATTCACTTGAATTTTGCATAAACCTAGATAGCAAACTAGCAGCAAATATGATATTAGGTCTTGTTGCTGTTAAGTACAATAAACAACGAACTATGCTTCTTAAAACACTATCATCAATCTTTGTAGCTCCATCTTCCTTTATCAATTTTTCATTTTGAATTAAAGGGTCTAAACATGTATTTTTGCACCCAAGCAAATTCAGGTCATGCTAGACTGATTGATGATTAACCAGAGGTCAAAATCGATCATGATATTGATAAACCGGATCGTGCCAGACTGAACGGTGTTAATTGGAGGTCAAACAGCATTCGAGTCAGACGAATCAGACCAAAAGAAGCTGGAGGTACCACGTGGCAATTTTGGCGACAACACCATAAGCCATTAGTGGCAGCCACCAGCACATGGCTACGCCACCACCATGAAGTCCTCTTACCGCCAACATGAAGTCCAAATGATGCTAAGAAGAAGCCCTGGTGCCATCGAGTTTTCTGAATCCCACATCGTCTTTTCGTCTAGCCTGACTCCAGCCTTTTCCTATAAATATAGGCCTCTATACACTCCAAAAAAGATATCATAATAACTAAGTAGAGTTTTCCTTAGTTTGCTCTCCCTTTATTCTCTTTATCATAAGCGGTTCAATTCTTTTTTATTTCAAATTGATTTCTTCAACTTTCCTTAAGTTGGAGCAATAAAAGGCCTAAATTGATCTCACTTTGAGTTAATTTAGCATCACCTTTTTATTAATTTAACTAATTAATTCAATTTGGTAATTATAATTGGGCAATAATTTGACCTTTGGACTAATTCGATTACCTTAAATAAAAGTGAAACTTCGATCCGGAAGAATTATAAGACGCCATCTGCCCAAATCTCGAAGCAAGTTATCGTGTTTGAAACTCCCAATTAATTTGCATCTCTCTCCTTCTATATTTTATTTATATTGGCAAAGTATTAATTAAAGAATCAAAACATGATAAAATGGTATAGTTAAAATCAGACTTTTCTTAAAATCAGACCTAATTCCTTTGTAGAAATGGAGAATTGTGTGGGTTTTGATTCTCATTCAAAGGGATACGCAGACAAGCTGTTTTATAGTTTCAAATCCAAAAACACCAAAAAACCTCCTTTTTCTAAATCAACTTATTTTGTATGATTGTCTTATTTTGGAGAATATGTGGTTGACCTAGAATTTTCATAAGGGTTAGAGTTGACATCTCCTATTCTTTTGGGGTTTGATTTTAATATAATTGAATTCTTTTACTTTATTATTTATTGTTTATGTTATGAATATTATAAATTATTATGCTTCATTCATATTAAAATGCCATCTTATAACTTGTTCATAAATCAATTATTAAATAGAAAGCCAAAATGAGAGTTACTTGAAACTGAAACCTAGTCCCAGTTCGAAGGTTCAGTGATTCTCTCTTTGGGTTAAATTTGGAGTCAAATTGGATTTTCCTTTCTTTTCCTTTAAAAATAAATATAATGACTCTACAAAATTTTCAAAATCAAAGTTAAAGAAATAAGTTGCAAATGTAAAGTAAAAACTACCTTTAATGCGTGAAAAATTACCCCAAAAAAGTATCTCGGTGCTCGGGCGAGACCTCACAAAGGGGCACTGATATATTTGCAATTTTCCATGCTAAATTTCTTAAGGACTTTTTTGCATATTTCCTTTTGTAAATAAAGATTCCTTGTTTTGCTTAATGAATCTTCATACCTAGAAAATAATTCATTTCCTCCAAATTTGTCATTTCAAATATTTTTTCATATTAAATTAAAATTCTTCTAGTAAGGAAAAATTGTTATCAATCACTAAAAAGGTCATCAACATATAAAGGAATTATTAGCAAATCATCATGAACTTGTTTCACGTAAAGTTTATGTTGATTCAAGCTTTTATTAAACCTCAACTTCATTAAATAGTCATCAAATTTGTTGTACCAGAATCTAGAGGCTGACTTTATATCACGACCCACTTTTGGGCTGCGACAGTCATAGGACACGGGTAGACTTAAGGTCATCGGAAACCCATAAAACCCAGTACAATCCATTTATCAACCATTCAATCAATATTAATTCATTAATTAATACTTAAATCCCATTTATGTCTTATAAATTTTACAAAAAAAATTTGTCAGAGTTTTCTTTGTAATTTTAATACTATTCCAGACCCAAAATTGGGTCTCTCAAAAATTATATAGCCTATACTAAAAATTATTTTATACTTCTAATAATTTGCCAACCTTATACCCTCAACTTCACAGTTCAATAGTCATACATAGTACTTCTAAATCTTTTTCAAAACATGAAAATTTCATTTTTATCATTTACCTCTGTCACTGTCTTTATCACTTTATTATCTTTGACATTTTCAATCATTATGTTGTATACATTATATTTTGAATGTCATTGTAACATTAAATATTTCATTGTTCATACATCATTATAATACTCAATCATCTAATTATACATTGTACCATGGAGCTCTAAGAATTATCACTAATGACTTTTAACAAATACAATTTTACCTCAATGTACATGACGTCCCAAGTCGGAAAAGAAATTTGCTTGGAATCAGCTTCCTTTAACATATCCCTGTAAAATTATAAACTACTAATTTGGTGAGTATAAAATACTCAGTGAGTATTCATATATCATTATATATGAGATATAAGTATATGGTAATAAAAATATCAATGGTAAGCAATAAGATATAAGTTCGGAATCAATGATCAGGTAAACAATACTCGCATCATGTAGATAAGACAGATAAAGAGATGGACTATATATAAACATACAGTCTCCAGTAGTATCAGTATGGACTATATGCAAACATACGGTCTCCAATAGTATCAGTATCAGTAAGCATAAGCTGATCAGACCCTATGGCTAGGACCATAGCCCTTCCCAGCTAGGGCATCAGTAATACAATGTGCATATCGCCGACAGTATTTTCCCACTACCTTGTCGGAGCGGTAGCTCTGTCAAATTCACATGTAAAATGGGTCAAGGGAACTTAATATCAATAGCCAGTAATCATTAGGAACATTATGGTACAATGGCTTTAGATCGATACGCATCAATTTACTTGTCAATCAATACACAAAAGGCATTTTCATATCAATAGAAATCAATAAATATGGATAAATTTCAATCTTTAGGAAGATTAAAGAATGATCATCAATAACAAAGTGGCATTTAATCAAGAAGAAACATGTTCATGGGTCAACAAATCAAACATGGTATGCATAATGATGTATACATTACTCACCTTAGCTTATAACTTGAACATTTCCCTTTCCCTTTATCCTTTATTCTTTGCCTTATCTCTTTTGGTACCCATCACATCTCTTATTCATTCTTGACCCTAAATATCCAATTAATTTCTATTTAGATACTATTTGACATAAACTTACATTACTTATATTTATATTAAAGGAAATTCCTCAAATTTCTAAGTTACTAGGGTTTTTTCTGTGCAAAATTATTTACTGGCAGCCTATGTTCCATTACCCATATCTCTCTCTACAATTATCCAATTGCTTCAATTCTTATTCCTAATTAAACTTAACATATAAGTTTCTAACATATCCAAATTTCACCTTAAAATCTTTGCTATACAATTTATGGTGTTAATTTAAACTCAAGCTTATAACCAGCTCAGCTACCCTGCATTCTGCCTGAAATCCTATTCTGGCAGATTCTGTTCTTTTTCTAATAACTCAATCAATACTTAACAAATTATTGTAATTCCTTTTCATATTGAAAATAGACACAAATTATAACATATCCAAATTTTAGAATTTTTGTATCACTATACAATTATTAGTGAATTTCCAAATTTAAATTATTGCCCTAAAACCTCTATCCAGACATACCCTGTTTCCATGACTATAATTAATTCTTTACCCATCCAATTACAAAAAAATTTTATATTTATTTAGATAACACATAAATAAATATTTTTTATTTTTAACACTTTCTCTAATTCAAACTTTAAGGTCCTTAAATTAATAGAATTCTATAACCTATGTTCTGTTAAATCGTCATTCCGGGCAGTCTGTACTTATGACATAATATCTCATAAAAAACAATTCCAATTGCAAAACTCTTTTACATAATTATATATAATATATAAATGAATACTTTTCATGTTGAACATATCTTCTAATTCTATCTCTATCATTATATACAATAAAAATACAGTAGCATTTTTTCATAACTATAATTCCAGGCCAGTCACAATTTTTACTCAATAACTCTTTCCTCATTTCGAATTTCACAAATTTATTTTGCAAAATTCTAATTAACACATTTGTTTACAACTTTTATTCTTTAACTATCTTCAAATCCAGTCATTAAAATTTCAGAATATCAATCATTACTTACTGCCTTAAAATAGAATTCATAAACTATATAAGTCCTAACTCATTCTTTACATTATTAACTTAATTACCTCTATTATTTGCCAAATCAAACCTTAGAACTCTTAAATATAATCAAATAACTAAGTTTATCATGCTTTACCTTGAATTATATACTTGGATTGCCCTCTCTTTTCTCTATCAAATTGCTTGAATACAAGTTTTCTTCTATATTTCTTCATCACTCTCTTCCTTCTTCCATTTTCCTAGCTATTTTTGGTTAATTTCTTTGAAAAAATTGGAAGACTTATTATTTATTTTTTTCTCTCTAAATGGTTCGGCTATTTCTCTTGATAATAGATATTCCCTTCTCTTTTTATATCTACAAAGTCAAACTAAAATAAATTGAAGACAAAAAATGAAATTTTCTAAAGTTATGGTGATTTATCACCTGTTTAATTAATTAATAAGTCAATTAATTATTTTTCTATCAAAAAAAAATCATCTCCTCCACCATAATGGCCGGCCACCTAGCTTAGTTATAGAATGGATGGGTCCTACAACTTTGTTTAATTGCACTTTTGGCCCAATATTTTTCTTATTTGCATTTTGACCTCAAAACTTTTTGTAATTTATTCTGTCTATTCTGTTTAGATTCAATCTCAAGTGTGGAGAGTGAAATACCTTATTTTAAGTTTTTCTATCCTTTAAAAATATTCTGGGTCATTTCTGGATCCCAGACAGTGGATTTTCAAAATTGCCCCTAAAATTGCCTTTATTTACAATTTTGCCATTACTCTTATTTTCAGTGTTCCAAAATATTTTTCAAATTTTTCTTTTCACCATAATTTCACATAAAATTAACTTATTTAATCCCCCCAAGTCTAGGTCAAAAATTCTTAAATTAGCCAGACTGCTATTTTCCTAGCAGTGTTTTCGACACCGATAATTTCCGGCAAAGTTTTGCATTTACTTTCTAACTGTGTCTCTAAAATTATTTTCCATCATTTCAATGCTTTTAAACCATAAATTGAGATCAATTCATGCTTATAAGATGGGGCTTCCAAGGGTATTACACTTTAAGCCATATAAAGTTTTCCTAAGAATATACACTTTTTCTTCACTTCCTGCAACAATAAAGCTTTTGGTTGTTCAATGTATATTTCTTCTTCTAAGTATCCATTCTGAAAAACTAACTTGACATTTGTTTGGTATATTTTCCATCATTTTTGGTTGTTAAGTCTATTAAAGCCTTATAATATCTTACCTTGTTAAATCAACTCTATATTATTGTACATACCTTTTCACAATCAATCTACCTTTCAATTTGTTGACAGAACCATCTGAATCAAGCTTCATACCCACTTGGCACGAATTATTCTTTTGTTGTTAGCTTTATCACCGATTCCTATGTTTCATTTTTCTCTATCATACCTAGCTCCTCCATTGCACACATCCAATCATGTGAACTTACTGCTTCAATATAACTAGAAGGTTCCAGTAAAATTGCATTGCACCTTTCATACACATGAAACAACAATCTTGTTACTCTGACTGGAATTTTAGTGTCTATATATGAATCTTCTTATTTTTATTAGCATCATTCTCTTGGGATACAATCCCTTGAACTTGTTTTTTGTTTGCTGCATCATTTTCCAAATTCCAAAGAGCTTCTTCATTAACCTTCACATCCCTACAAATAATAATTTTATTTGTTTGCAACTTGAAAAATCTGTAGTCCTTTGTATTGTTGTGTTAACTAATTAGAATACTAATTTTAGCTTTATGGCTCAGTTTATCTCTTTTAACTTTATGATTATAAGTAGTAGATGCTACCAAATACCTTTAAATCATCAATAATAGGCTTGACTCTATACCAAGCTTTAAATGGAGTTCTCCTCTTAAGATTTTTGGTGGAAAGCTTATTAAATTTCAGCCCAAAATTTCCTTAGAATTTTCTTTTCAAGAATAGGACATCTAGCCATTTTCTTCACTGTTTTATTCTTCCTTTCACTCACTCCATTTTGTTGAGGAGAATAGGGGACAATTGGTTGATGTTTAATGCCAGCTTCTTCATAAAAATTGTCAAATTTTTCACAAGTATACTCAGTATCATTGTCACTTCTTTTGCCCATGATTTTGCTTCCATATTCATTCTCAACAAGGCTTTTAAATTTCTGAAACACTACAAAAACTCTAAACTTTTGTATCAGAAACCAAACTCAGCACATTCTTACGAAGTCATTAATGAAAAAGAATAAAGTACCTGCTGCTATTTAAAGATGGAGTCCTTATAGGGCCACAAATATGAATATAGATGAGTTGAAGCTTTTTAATAGCTCTCCATGCTTGATTTTATGGTAATGGTAGCCTATCATGTTTACCATATTGCATACATCCCAAACACCACCTCATTTGATATACCATACATATTTTGAGCTAGATTCAAGTCATGCATATGCTTTAAAGGAGAAAAATTAACGTGGCCAAATCTTTTGTGCCATAATATTGTTTTATCCAACGCACTAGCAAGTGCATGAGCATTTAAATATTCCCATTTCAAAAAGAAAACTCCTTTGCTTCATCATGACAATCATGAATTCATTGCCATTAGGATCAAGATGACACATGCCATGTTTTAAATATCAAGATATATTTTTTTAAGCAATTGTCCAACACTTATCAAATTTTAGTATATTTAAGGCACATACAACACATCAGGATAAATTTGATACTTGATGTGGTCTCCACAATAATAATTCTCTTGCCTTTTACTTCCATATATTCCCCACTTTTAACTCTTGAAGAATAAGACGTATCAAGCTCCTTTAAGATGTTGGGTTTTGTTGTCATGTGATCAGTGCAACCACTATCAATTAGCCAAGCTCCCATATTGTTACTGACATCATAGCATACAACAGTAAACAACTGCTCTTCTTGTTGTTGTTGGTTTTTTGCTACTTGTGGTAATTCTTTGTTATGATTTTGTTAATGATTTTAACTCTTACATACTTTCTCAACATGACAAAATTACTTACAAGACTTGCACAAAACAGTAGGCCTATACCAATACCATTTTGGAGAATGTCCTTGTTGCAGTGAGGACAATATGTTTATTTGCCTCTTCTACCTCCACTTTTACTTCCCTGAGCCTCATCCTTTCCATTTTCTTTCTTGTCATCAGCTTGCTTCTTCGCTTCTCCTCCACCTTGAGACTTGAATTTTGGTTTTGCCAAAAAAGCATTTTTAGAACCTTATTTCTGCCTATAAAATTTTCTCTGCTTATCCATTTGTAAAGAATTTAAAAGTATAGTCAAGGTTAACTGATAAAGATCCCAAGATTCTTCTAATGAAGAGATCTTGTGTTCAAACTTCTCTGAAAAACACACATGTGGTGTGTTTTGTGGCGACGGTTTGGGTTATATTAGACTCAAAGTTTTAGAGAAGACAGTGAGAATGAGCTAAATCGGAGAAAAAGAGTTGCCACTCGGTTTTGAAAGCTTGCTATGGAGAAAAATAGAAAGAAAATGATGGAAAATGAAAGAAAGTAAAGGGAAAAGGGAAAGAAAATGAAGGAAAAAATTTAAAGGTTAGGGATGAGAGCATTTTGAAAATATGATTTATATTTTATTTTATTAATTTATCTTTTAAGTAGAAAGATTGAAAAAAATAGTCGAAAAGTCTATTTGTTTTGACGGAATCAAAATACGGACAATAAATAGTTAGTTCTTTAAAATGCATGGACAACTTCATTAATTTCGTCAAATTTCGGGAACTAAATAATAGTTTATCTTTTATTTAATTATATTTTTTTTTATAATATATTAACATATAATAAAAATTATTTTAAAATATTTTAATACGTAACATAATTAACAATCTTCTGCATGTATAAATATATTATATTTCACTTTTGTATCAAGTGTAATATGTGACATAATAAAAAATATTGTAATTAAATGTTGACTTCTTAAACAAATTGATTTATTTTTTTAAATTTGCTAAAAACATATTAATTAATTAAGTTTAACAATAAATTTAGACTATAGTTTATATATATATATATAGAAAAATTTTGAAAATTAAATTTATATTTAAATAATTTATACTAAATTGAAAATAAATTATTTTTCAAGTTTTAACATATTAAAATGAAATACATTTTATAATGATTTTATTAACTATTTATTTATAATTTTTGAACTAAAAATAAATTTTTATAAATTTATAAAATATTTAAATATATTTACAAAAAATAAATAAAATAAAGAGGGAGAGAACGGACGAGGGGACACAAGAATCATATTTACATTTTAAAAAATTTAAAGTGTCTATATAATATTTATGGTATATTTCAGAATACATTTGCATCTTATCATGTTGAATAGAACAAAGATAAACATAGCCACAAATTCTCCAAAAAGAAAAAACCGATGTAAAATCAATTTCAACAGAAGCAATCTTTACGAATATTTGCCTAGAAGTTTTGATGAACTAAGGAATTAAATACTATGAAGGAAAAGCAGTTTTCGAAACCTCATAAAATTCCAAAATCCTTTCACTAATGGTGTTGAAGTTAACATGTATGAATTCCAAAACCTATTGAAATTCTTAATCAGCCTCACTGTAAGCAGATGGAATTCTTTATCTATCATATTTTCCATTCTATATTTTTCTTTATCTATCATATTTTCCATTCTATATTTTTTTTTTCGTTATGCGCCACATTATTTATAAAAAAAATTAACTGTTAAAATATATATCTTTTTTAAATGATGTGACGTATAAAATAGATATAATACAGGAGATAAAACATATTATAAGACAAATGATCTGGATTGTCTTATAAGATACCGTTTAATTTTTTTTATCATAATATACATAAATTAATAAATATAAAATTAAATTTTACTTGGAAATAATATAGTCAGGAGACTTTGTCCATTCAAATGTTTCTTTCCTCGTCTGAATGGTATATTTATATATCAGTGATAGATTTTAACTTCCCAAATTTGGCAGCCATTCACAACAGTGTAGGCCTTAAATTGATTGCATATTATGGATTTAATTAGGTTTCTGAACCCATGGTTCAGAGCAGTAGTATAATAATTGGGTTTAATGGAAACCCCACACTGCCAGCGCCAACAATGGGCGGGCGGAAAATCAATAATCACATAAATCTACTAGAATACCCTAGGCAAACCTATTTTAAATGCATGATATAGTTCTCAATTTATGGTTTAAAATTATTGAAATGACTAGAAATAATTTTAGAAACACAGTTAGAATACAAATGAGATATTTTTTCGGAAATCGTCGGTGTCAAAACACTGTCTAGAAAATAGCAGTCCGGTCAACAAATGAATTTCTGATTCTGATTAAGAGGTAAATGACCATACATATGCATATGTAATTATAGTAAAAAGAAAGAGGTGAAAAATATTTAGAAACACTGAAAAAGTAAGTGATGGCAAAATCGTAAATAAATGAAACTTTGAAGGGTATAGTGGAAAGTGGTCCGTCTGAGTTTCAGAATGGCTTTGAAACTATTTTTATAAATAAGTATAAATAAAACTAAGCCTTTTGAATTCCCACTTTGAAATCTAATTCTCAACAGAATTATCAGAATAAATTATAGAAGAAATTGAGGTCAAAGTATGATTACTTGATAGTTTAAGGACCAAAATAAAATTTGTCATTATGACTTAATATTTAAGAATGCCTTAGCATTTTTTTGGCTCATCTTCTTCTTCCATTCATGGTGGCCGAACCATTTTCCCTTCATCTTCCTCCATTTTCAAACAAATTCCTTAAAGAAAAACCATATAAAACTTGAATTCAACCTTGTTTCTTCCATTTTCCATCAATTTCTCACTTGAAATCACATAGGAAATCAATGATTCTCATCTTTGTCATTTCGGGTGGAACCTCCATATAAGGTAACAAGTTAGTTTGTTTGATTTTATGGTTAGTTTAGATGATTTAGATGGGTTTTGTGTTTGATTGCATCTATTGAGGCATTTGAACACTTTTCCCTCATTTTCAAACCCTAAGTGAAATTGTTTGATTTAGCTATGTGATTTAGTATTGGTTTTTGTTATGTAAGCTTAGAATATATTAATTGGAGGCTAATGGATGATTAATTTGTTGTTAATTGGTTATAGAAAATCAAGAACATCAAAGTTATCATTTTTACCTCATTTGAAGCAATTGGTGAGAAATCAATTTTTCAAAACTATTTGGAATGCTAGGTGAGTTTAATATGCATCAAATTACATGTTTATAGCATTAAATTGATGATTGGAATTCATTTTGGTGAACCTCCATTTTGGTCGAACCATATGTACTATTCACTTCCTTTGATTTTATTTGTTTTTCCTTTGAATTTCTAAGCCATTTTGATCATTTGATTAATATTTAATATTATATATCTATTGCCTATTATGTAGTCTTAATTGTGAGCTTTTTGTTGGTTAATTGGGCAATGCCAACATTGCATCAAAACCTAACCTATTGGCTTGTCTAACATTGCCCACTAAGTGTTTGATAAAATGTCTAGTCTAATTTGTCATAGGCCTATCACTTTTTCATCCATAGGCCTACCATTTGAATGCCATTGTCGCTAGCGACATTGGCATGCCAATTGTGCCAACTATTTGCCTATGTATAACCAACCTATGTTCCATTCCATTATTAATTACCAAACCAATTGCCATCGCATATCTATTGATTATTGCTATCCGTTTAAATTGCTACTTGAAATGATTGATATTGAGATATTGTTACTTGATGATACCATTGTTGTATAATGGTATCTAATGACATGTTTCATACTTGTATTGACCTTAATGTGGTATGACAGAGCTACCGCTTTGACAGGGTAGTGGGTACATACTATCGACAATGTGCATATTGTTTATTGATACCCTAACTGGGAAGAGTTATTGGTCTTAGCCATAAGACTTGATCAGTCTTATGTTTATTGATATGAGATTGACTATATGATTACACATAGTCTATGTGTTTCATGTCCCTATATCTGTCTTACCCATGTGATACCATTCCTTTGATATAATTATTGACCTTACTGTCATTCTTTATAATTGATTCTGCTTTCTGATTTTATTGAGTAGATTGTTATTATTACTCCCTCTACTTATCTTTGTTATTGATCCAATTACTTTTATTGGCAATGCATATTAGATTCACTGAGTATCTTATATACTCACTCTTTTCATTGTTTACCATTTTTAGGTGCATAGTAGATAGCAGAATCCCAACTTCTGACTCTCTGTGAATTTCTACAAACTTTTATAGCAATGCAATTATATTAAATACAGTATTTTGGATGTTCTTGATCTTGTTGCTCTATGTGGCATGTATGAGTTAGTTAGTCTATGAACATGTATATATGATATATTATGGAGTATGAGTATTGATATGACAAATTATGATGGATGTTACAACCAATAGCATTATAATTACAGATAGTTTATAGAATGACAGAATGAATAGCAACTAAGTAAAATGATTAATTAATTGATGGTTATAGATATTTGCATGTGATACTAGGTTCTACGGATGCCGGTCGCCATTGGCATCTCTTGTATCCTAGGACCATCGTGATCTGAAATTGGGTCATGACAGAGGTGGTATCGGAGCTCTAGGTTACAGACAGTGGAGTTTTAGGTTACATATGAATAGTACCTAAATTACAGAGGAATAGTGACTAAGTCTAGGATGTGGTAGAATCAAGTAAACCATGGAGCATATGATTTCCTTTGTTATCCTTTGCTGTTATCATCTGCTATATGTTATTATTCTGAGTATGTTTTCATTTTTTCTGACAGATTACAGAGATGTTCGACGATAGGGACAGAGATACCAGGGAGGCAGAGGTAGCCTCCAATGAGTATTTGGTTAGGGAGTTCTCAGTTTCAGAGGGTCTGTCCAGATCTCGATAGACTACAGAGGATACATAGAGGGTTAATGATCCCTGGAGAGTTGAGATGATGAGGGGATTTAGCAAATTTGAGGCAGGAACGTCCGAATGTACCGCCACCACCAGTTCCAGCAGCAGTGCCCCCACTTGTGGCACCAGAGGCAGCACCAGTTGCACCGGCTCCTGTTTAGCCATTAGGGGTTCCTGGGGAGCCTGTTGTACAGGGAGGCCGTAGAGTTATTGAGGAGGGTGGTGTATCTATGTTTAGCTTTCTGAAGCTAAACCTGCCAGAGTTCAGGGGCGATAGAGGCAGTGATCCTGTAGATTTTCTGGAGGAGGTAGAGAAGGTAGTTAGGAGACTACCTTGTTCTGAGCTGAGAGTTGTTGAGCTAGTGGGATTGTTACTGAAAGGGAAGGTGTGGACTTAGTTTTCGAGGAGGATGGAGCCCAGGTTATATGGTGAGCATCCACCCTCATAGGCTGAGTTTTGTCAGGGTTTGATAGATGAGTTCATTACCGAGGGGATGAAGACCCGTAACTTAATTCAGTTTGAGCAGTTAGAGTAGGGGGATAAATCAGTTGAGGAGTATGTTGAGGAGTTCATTAGGCTGAGTAGGTATGCTACTCATATTGTTTCTACTGAGGCAGATCTGATTAGCAGGTTTAGGAGGGGTTTATATGCTGCACTTCATAATGCATTGTTGGCTACAAAATTCATTTCTTTGACGACAGTTATCGACAAAGCTACATAGATGGAAGAGAAGTATAAGACAGAGAGGGCAAAGAGGGACTAGAAGAGGAAAGGAGGTCCAGGATCTCAGGTTAGAGGGGGGAGAGAAGCTCATAGCCTAGGCAGGCAGAGCCAGTGCTTCGATTTGATTAGAGATCTTCAGCTAGTAGTCAGAGGAGGAGAGTTCAGAGTAGGGGACCACCAGTGGTATGATCTGCACTTGCTTATTCACAGGGTTCCTCTAGACCAGTAGCACAGATGCCTAGTGTGTTTGTTTATGGGTTCTGTGGATGGAGGCACGGAAGGGAGTACCGGTTACAGTCAGGTGCCTATTAGAAATGTGGGAAGCATGGTCACTTCATTAGCAGATGTCCATTATAGGGTGAGCAGCAGCCATCTGCTATGGTATCTCAGCCGAAGGTACAGATGAGTCAGAATATGAGAAGAGAGGCTTCAGGTAGAGGCAGAGGCAGGGAAGGATAGGCTCCCAGTGGTAGTCAGGCCTCAACGGGCAGAGGTTAGGAAAGAGTATTTGCAGTTAACACCCAGGAGGCACAGAGATCAGATAATGTGGTCACAGGTACTATTCTGATTCAGAATGAGATTGCAAATGCCTTATTTGATTCTTGTGCTACTCATTCCTTTGTGTCACCACACTTTGCACCTAAATTAAATAAGGAAAGGAAATTGTTAGATGTGACTTTAATGATTGCTACACCAATGGGTGAGAGTGTTGATGTGGATTATTTCTATCCTGACTATGTGATTGAGATTGATGATAATATATTGCGTGCTGATTTGATTGAACTGCTAGTGTTAGAGTTAGATATTATTTTGGATATGGATTGGCTTATGAGGTATAGGGCAGTTATTGATTGTTATCAGAAGAAGGTCAGGTTTCAGCCTGAAGGGCAACCAGAGTTTGAGTTTTAGGGTGATGTATGGGAGTTTAGAGTTAATATGGTTTCTACTATCCAGGCTAGGAGGATGATTGGGAATGGCTGTTCAGCGTATTTAGCTTATGTGATAGATGTGCAGAAATCTTTTATAGAGCTTGATCAGATATCGGCGGTTCAGGAGTTTTCTGATGTGTTTCCTGAGGAGTTGCTATGATTGCCCCCAGATAAGGAGATTGAGTTTAAGATTGAGGTGCATGCAGGCACTGATCCTATATCCATTCCTCCATACAGAATGGCACCAGCTGAATTGAAGGAATTAAAGGTGCAGTTATAGGAGCTATTGGATAGAGGGTTCATTAGACCGAGTAGTTCTCCTTGGGGTGGACCAATATTATTTTTAAAGAAGAAGGATGGCTCTTTGAGGATGTGTATAGATTACAGGCAGTTGAATAAGATGACAGTGAAGAACAAGTATCCATTGCCATGGATAGATGACTTGTTTGATTAGCTGCAGGGTGCCAGCCATTTTTCGAAGATTGATCTGAGGTCTGGGTATCATCAGTTGAAGATTAAGAAGGGTGATGTACCTAAGATTGCTTTCAGGACTCGATATGGGTATTATGAGTTGTTGGTGTTGCCATTCGGGTTGACCAATGCACCGGCTGCTTTTATGGATATGATGAACAGGGTGTTCAGGTCATTTTTGGATAAGTTTGTCATTGTATTCATTGATGACATACTTATCTATTCTAGGAGTGAGGAGGGGCATATGGAGCATCTGCGAATTATATTGCAGACACTTCGGGAGCATTAGTTGTATGCTAAGCTATCTAAATGCCAGTTCTAGCTAACCGAAGTGTGTTTTTTGGGGCATATGATATGTAAAGATGGTATTAAAGTGGATTCTTAGAAGATTGAAGCAGTTGCGAATTGGCCTCAGCCTACCAGTGTTTCTAAGATTCATAGTTTTCTGGGTATGGCAGGGTATTACAGAAGGTTTGTGAAAGATTTCTCCAGGATTGCAGCTCCGTTGACTAGGCTGATATGGAAACATGAGTGTTATCTGTGGACTGATGAGTGTGAGCGCAGTTTTCAGACTTTGAAGTCTTGCCTCATAAGTGCTCCAGTATTAGTATTGCCATCAGAGAGGGAGAAATTTACTATGTATTGTGATGCTTCACGAGTTGGATTAGGATGTGTCTTAATGCAGAACTGAAGGGTGATTG
The DNA here is from genome assembly GCA_948193065.1 of Aleurites moluccanus. Taxonomy (NCBI): domain Eukaryota; kingdom Viridiplantae; phylum Streptophyta; class Magnoliopsida; order Malpighiales; family Euphorbiaceae; genus Aleurites; species Aleurites moluccanus. The sequence goes on along the minus strand of CANXYC010891546.1, from coordinate 5,768 downwards.
CTTATGCTTCTCGTCAATTAAAGAAGCATAAAGCGAATTATCCGACTCATGATTTGGAGATGACAGCTGTGGTATTTGCATTGAAGATTTAGAGGCACTACTTATATGGATCAAAATGTGAGATATATACTGATAATAAGAGTTTACAATAAATATTTTAGTAGAAGGATCTGAATCTTCGGCAGCGTAGATGGGTGAAGCTACTTAAGGATTATAATTATGAAATCCTTTATCACCCGAGTAAAGCCAATATAGCGGCGGATGCATTGAGTCGTAAGTCTATGGGCAGTCTAGCTCATATCATGGTTGGCAGGAAACCCTTGATCAGAGAAATGAGGGATTTAGCAGATATGGGTGTAGAGTTGGATTTGGGATCCCAAGATCAGAACTAGGCTTCGAAAGCCTAATTTCGGGTGAAGTCACTATTGCTTAATGATATTAAAGTGGCTTAGGATAGGGATCTGTAACACCAAGTCCTAACCGAGCCTAGTATAGTTAAGGACCTTCAAGAATTTCTGTTAATTTATTTGAAATTAATTTGATGTGCTTACATGTGTGTTTGATTGTTTGGGTAAAATAAAATAATGATAATAAAATAAATAAATAAAATAAAATAGCCAAATTGGGTTACAAAAATAATAGGACTTAATTGCAAAAAGAAAATAAAAATTAGGGATTTAATTGATAATTTATAAGGACCCAATTAAAGTAAAAGAGTAAGAGGGAGGAGTAAATAATACTTTTACTCATCTTGATTCAATGAACAAAGTATTGGTGCATTTCAATCTAAAGGATGCATGTGTAGGTTTTAAAGTCCACTTTATGAGCTTGGTTGTAGTGGATTGTATGGCAAAAGTCCACTAACCACTAAAATAACATAAACAATTCTGCATTTTCCCATTCTTCCTCCCAAAACTGTGAGCCTCTCCATTTGAAGAAGAAAATCCTTCTTGGTTCGGCCATTAATGATTTTTGAGGTTTTTGGAGATTTCTTTCTAAGTTTGGGTGGAAATCTTCATCATTTATCTCCCATTTCTTAAACCATAGCTTAAACTTCATTTTGGTTGGAAGATTGGAGGAGATTAGGGTTTGGCCATTCAAGGGATTGTGTAGGTAAGTTTAAATTTCTGGTTGATTAGTGATTTATCTACATTTAAATGTTGTTTTGGATGCTTGAATTGAGGGATTTAACTTTTGGTTGGGAAAATTGCATAGTAACCGAATTGACTTGGGGAAATTTGGGGAAAATTGATTTTTTGTTTCAATAGAGCAATTGATGATATAAATGATGTTAAATAGATGCAATTAATGTTAATTAGATGATGGATTTTAGATTGAATTTCAATTTTGGAATGGACCATGAAACCGAATGGGAATTAGGGTTTAGGTGTAACATTTCTTGCAAAATTCTGCAATTGAATGTTTAAACCTTTAATTGACACTGTGAATTAACTTTTGGAACCTTAAATTGAAAGACAATATGAGAGGGGGGGAAAAGCCCCCTTTGGTCGAATGCCAAAATTGGGGAAAAGGGAGAATTTGTTTGGTTTTAGTGAAATTGATTAGTTATATGTGTAATTGGTGACTTGAATTAGTTAATTGTAATTGTAATTGGAGAATTAAATGTTAAATTGGGAAAAACCACCAAAACCAAACCTAATTAAGGCAAGCATGAGGAATTTGGTTTGATTTTGTGTAATTAAGTCTAGAAGTGTTAAATTGATGTGTTTAATTGTTAAATTGTGAAGTTGAATTGGAAAAATTGAGCTTTGGTGATCTAGCCCCCTTGGGCCGAATTGTATTGAACTAGAATTAGGGTTTATGAGGTAAATGTGTGTGCAATTGGTTAGGTGTATGTGATATAGTTAATTGATAGGTATTTGAAGCATATAGGAAGAAATTGGTATGCTTGATTGTGTTTGAAATGTGTTTAGGTCTTTATGACCTATAAAGTCCAAAATGCTTTGGCATGAAATCTAGGCTTGAACGTAAGCCCAAACTTGTTTTAATATGTTAATATGTGTATGAATTAATGTTTTGTATAAGGAATATGAGGTTTAAATATTGGTATCCCAAGATTGGCTTTGGCCGAATGGCCTATATGTGCAAAGAGGGTAAAATTGTCATTTGATAGGAAATGTGACCATTGATTGTGAATATATGTGAATTTAATGTGTATTGTGTGTATATGTGATGATTGAATCCTTAAGGAGAGAATATATATAAATATAAGCGAGCCACCCGAGGAAGGGACCAGTCGGGCAGTCGCCGCATCCGCCAGGGGGTCGACTGGCTAGCTACGAGCTTTGAGCCTTAGCTACATTTTGGAAGTAAGTTTTTAGATACAATTATTGCATTTACACATCATATTGCATAACATATGCATTTGAATTGATTTGATACTTAGAAACCCTGATTTCATTTGAAATGTCAAATTGGTACCTAAAATGACCCGCCGAACTGACCTAAATTGTCTGAAACTTCCTATTGTTATAATTCGAAGCCTAGAAAGTATTTTAACCCGATATTTGGCCCAATCCTTTCCCCTATCCCTAAGCTTCAAATTGATACCAAATTGTCCATCTAAATATGTTCATAATATAGAGAACCAAAAACTCCTCAAAAATCCTAAAACGGACCCGTAATTTGACTTGCTATTTGTGCCAGTGAAACTGGGCCCCGGCGGGCCCGTTTCTTAACTTTGGCCAGTGTGCCTATATGATACTTGTGACCTAAAAATGAGTTGTTATATGTGAAATTGAGCTATATTTGTGATCCTATATCCATTTGCATATGAAACATAATAGGGTTACTACGACGGGGTAGCGAGATTATCCATCGACTGTGTGCACACTGGTATCTATTTAACCCTTCCTAGAGAAGGGAGTTATATTCTCTAGTCGTAAGAGCCAATCACTCTTACGTAACTATTGATTTCACGCTATTGCGCCATTTATATATTGGTTAGCACAATTGTGCATATTGGACATATTGTCCCTATTTACCTGTTATATCATATATGATGTGACTCATACTACATGTTATTATCGTTCACCATATTTTGAATATTTCATATGCCATACTTATAGTTCATCACTTGTACCACATATTTTCAGTACTATTGGTTCTATCATTGGCTATATTGCTACTAACCTTTTCAGGTTTTGGTTCAGCTTAAATGGTATATAATTCTCATGCATTTTTGTATATAATTACTTACTGAGTATTTTATACTCACCCCCATAGCTGTAAATCTTTTCAGATGACGGTGAGGTCCGAGTTCCACTGGCTCATCTTTCCTCACCGTGGATATTTTGACATATCTATGTAAATATTATGAATTAATCTTTTATTCCAAAAATTTTTCTAGTAGCTCCATGGTACTGTAATCTAAAGTATGAGTAATTAGATTTGGTATGTATGTATTTATCTACGTGTGGATGTTGATATAGTTACCTAATTTGGGTATTATAATAGGTATGATATGATAATGGTTTATGTTGTTAATTGAGAAGTATGTATGAGTTGATGATGTAGAGATGGAGTTGAGTTAGAAAATGATATTATAAGTGTTTAAATTGATAAATTGGCATGTTGAAAATACAATGAAAACTCTGCCATATTTTCGGCAAAACATTGGCATAATGTATAGGTATGAGATTTGGCATGAAAAATAACGTAGTATAATATGAATGAATTTGTATGATATATGAGCTATTAGAATGAATAAAGTTATGAGTATTAGATATATTGTATTAGGGGTTCATCGTGGTACTGGTAGCCTCGGGCGGATCTCGTACCCTTGGACTGTTGCGGCTCCCTGGTTTGGGTCATGACAATGGTGGTATCAGAGCGAAAGGTTATATTTGCTTTATATTGTAAGCATGCTATATATATAACCCTTGTACCATGTAGCATAGGTATTTGTATATTGTCAAAGTACAGTCATCGTCATTGTTTTATATTCTGCGTACCCATATGAAATTACTCTTTCTGATTTGATTCTATGTTTGCTTATAGTGTGTGAGGATGTCTCAACACGCTTCGGGACTGAATTTTCCCACAATTGACAAAGATTATCGAGAGTTGAGTGGTGAGGCAGAAGTTGCCTATAATGCCTCAGTGCAGGCGACTAAACCATCTAGGAGTCGTAGGCGCATTGAATATTTTGTGGCGGGGATGCACCCTGGAGGTAGGAGATGTAGGAATTTAGGAGGGAAATGTTATAGATATTACAAACTCATTTGGCAGCACAGCCTGCAGCAATGCAACAGCTTCCCCCACCACCCGTTCAGCCTGAAATACGGCCTGAGGCACCCCCAGTGCCAATTGATCATTTGAGGCAGAGGGGTCACCGGATTATACACGAGGGTGGGGAGACTATGTCATAATTTAGAAGGTTTCAGTTATCCACATATGCAGGGGAATATGGCATGGATCCTAGTGACTTCGTGGAGGAGGTGGATAAGGTTGTTAGGAAGCTACCTTGTTCTGATGCCATAATAATAGAGTTGGTGAGTTTATTGTTACAGAAGGATGCTTCTACCTGGTTTGATGAGCATATAGATGAGAATATCCATAGTGATGACCCAATGTCTTGGGCAGAGTTCAAACAGCGATTAATGGATGAGTTTTTGACCGAAGGGCTTAGATCAGGGAACATTGTTAAATTTGAGCAGTTGTGTCAGGGCAATCTTAGTGTTCTTGAAGATGCCAGGGAGTTCAGACGATTGAGCAAGTATGCGAGGAGGATAGCCCCGATTGAGGCAGACCTGATTGACAGATTTAGGAGAGGGTTGCATGCTCCATTGTTTAATGCCCTCCTAGCTATGTAATTTACCTCTCTGGGGTAAGGTTATTGATAAAGCTGCCCAGATGGAAGCTAAGTATAGAGAAGAGAGATCTGTGAAAGACCAGAGGAAGAGGGGTAGCGGTGGTGAGTTTCGGAGACCTGGGGAGGGATCTTCATAGCAGCAGTCAGTTCGATTACCTCCCAGGTCAGGACATTTAGTTTCATTTCAGAGACAGGGGAGACCACAATATAGAGAGCAGGGAGGGAGATTTGTTGCTCCTGGTTATTCACAGGGCTCTAGTAGGCCCCGATAGATGATTTAGAGCCACCTATTTGTAGACATTATGGAAGGAGGCACGTTGGGGAGTGCCAAATGAGATCGGGAGCATGTCTCTGGTGTGGATAGTTTGGCCTCTTCTATAGAGATTGTCCTATTGGATAGTACAGGGTCTCAGCCGACAGTTCAGATGGGCAGAGGGGGACCCGATAGGGGTAGACCATCAGGTGCAGGTCAGACATCTAGCCAGTCAGCTGCCGACAGAGGTCAGGGGAGAGTTTTTACTATGACCCCACAACAGGCCCAGGGTTCTCATAACACAGTTGTTGTTATGGTTTCTTATGTGCTATTTAATTCGGGTGCCACACACTCATTTGTTTAACCTGTATATACTGGGAGATTAGGGATTGATAGGAAACCATTACCAATACCATTGGATGTTGCTATACCCATAGGGGGAAATATCATTGTGGGTTTTCGATATGAGCATTGTGCTGTGACTATATGTGATAATGTATTATATGATGATTTGATTGAATTGCCTATGCTTGAGTTTGATGTCATTCTTGGCATGGATTGGTTAACAACCCATAGAGCTGTGATTGATTATTTTATGAAGCGTATAGATTTCAGACTTGGTGATTGGGAGACCTTTAGCTTCCAGGGGGAAGTAAATAGATGTGCATCGGGTTTAATATC
>CANXYC010891516.1:0-11614 GCA_948193065.1 Aleurites moluccanus | reverse complement strand
TTGGCATACAATGTTTTTATTAATATCTTTATAGCCCTGTAAATTCTATTGAAGCAATTATATATATATATGGTTGATGAGCATATACAGTAGCTTATTCATGCAATTGCGGTATATTATATAATTGTGCAAGTTGTTGTTGGACTTATATATATATATATATATATATATATATATATATATATATATATATATATATATATGTTTTAAAGTTATATGATCTGTTTGAATTTATATATGTATCGAACACATTAATAATCTATATATTGAATGGTGATGAATTGATGATATTTTAATAACAATGATGTTGAGACAAAGTAATGTTTATGTGAATAAAGTTGATTAAAATTTTATTGTATTTATCAATTTTCGCATTATTATATAACAAATGCATCATTAAAATTTAAATTTGTTAATTTATGTATGAATTTTTATTGTTTGTTAGTCATCAAAGTGATCAAACTACTATGATGACATGCATAAATAAATATAGTTCAATTATCCATATTATTTGATAAAATACCTATTATTATTGAAATTAGATAATTGACGTTTACTTTTTGTAGCATAATAATTCGCCCAAAGGTGATTCAACTATTCTATAAAATAGTGAACATAATTGAAGTAAATTAATATTTTTTAATCAGATATATTTGTATATCCAAAGATAATATGTGTGTTTAGTTGAAAATTATTATTTACTATAAATATTTATTATTGGCATTTAAATTACAATAGTGTGTTTTAGTATTTACCCAAAGGTGAATTACAATATACATTTATTATTTTGAATATGTAAATAATTAATGTGAGTTTTATTTATTATATTTTGCAGTTATTACAATTAACTCGCATGCATCATTGGTTGTTGTGTTTAATGGGATGAACATCTCAGAATGGTGAGAGCAAATTGATTTCCACTTAGGGGTTTTGGATCTCGATTTAGCTCTCCTTGAAGAAAAGCATGCTATTATTATTGATACAAACAGTGAGACGGAGAAGTCACATTATATAGCATGGGAAAGAAGCAACAAATTATGCTTAAAGTTTTTGCGAATGACGATTGCTAACATCATTAAGACTACAATTTTACAAACTGAGAATGCTAAGGAATATATAAGTTTTATGGAAGAAAGATTTTGCTCTGCGGACAAGTCACTCGTTGGCACTCTAATGGCTGAGCTTACAACCATAAAGTACAATGGGTCAATAAGCATGCAACAACATATCATCGAGATGACAAATATTACTGCAAGGCTTAAGACATTAGGTTTAATAGTAGAGGACTCATTTTTTGTTCAGTTTATTCTAAACACCTTGCCTCCTGAATATGAGCCATTTCAATTTAATTACAACATAATAAAGGATAAGTAGAATGTTAATGAATTGGCCAGTAGGCTCGTACAAGAGGAAGCAAGACTTAAGAGTCAGAAGAGTCACTCTGTAACCTAGTAGAAAAAGGAGCTGCTAAAGGAAACAAAGCAAAAAGGTTCTAGAAAAAGAAAGAGTTTGCTAATGATTGTCAGATCGAAAAGAATGAACAAATGACAGATAAGTGTCATTTTTGCAAGAAAACAAGACATTATCAAAAAGATTATCATAAACGAGAGCTTGGTTCTAAAAGAAAGAGATTCCTTATGATCCAAACCATAAACTCAAGAAGTGATTTTCTATTTATGGGGAACCATATGAATGCTCCAGTTGAAGGCATATGAATTTACAGACTAGTCTTAGACACTAGATATCAGTTGGACATTTATGATACATTCTATGTACCTTCAATTTCTAGAAATCTTGTTTCATTAGGAAAATTGGACAAATGTGATTTTTCTGTTAATTTTTGTTCAGGAAGTTTTAATTTAAATAAAGACTATGTCCTCTGTAGATAAGGTTTTCTTATTGATAGTTTATATAGAATAAAACTTGATAATGTTTTTGCTAAATCTTTGTGTGTTAGACATAGTATTATTGGTTCAAAAAGAAGCCTGCTTAATGAAAATTCTGTTTATTTGTAGCATAAACGTTTGAGTCATTTATCCAAAGAAAGAATTGAAAGATTATGTAATACCCAAGATTTCGATTTGCATAGTTACATGAGGTTATTGATGGTCCCATGGTTATAGATTATATTGATTGGTTGTTATAGAATTGTTTCTTTGCCATAGATATTGTTTGGAGTGTGTTAGTTAATCTTAGAGTTGTTTTGGTAAGTGTTAGAATGGTTTTGGGAAGTGATTGCCTTGATGTGAATTAACCTTGTTGTTTCGCAGGCGTGAACTTTTATCATAGCTGTGAATTTGCTTTCTTTCACGGACGTTATTTTGCTTTCTGTTTAAATATGAGAAATTGACTTTTTGTTGTTCATGGGCATGAAACTTATTCTTCACGGGCGTGAATTCATTCTTCACAGGCGTGAGACTTCGGGCTCTATATTTAGAAGTCATTTTCATATTTTTGAAAATCATAAACCACAAATTCATTTCTTCTTCTTCTTCTTCTCATTTCTTCCCCAATGCTCAATTAATCTTCCCTATTACTCTTTGATCACCCAAATAACTATTTTCTTTAAGGATTCTTCATGGGAAACATATTTTAAGGCATCAAATTACTTCAAGGGCTTCTCTTCTCAAGAAATCTCTTTTAGAGTTTTGAAGGTAAATCCTAAACCTTTGCTTCTATAGTTGTTTATGGATAATGACATTGTTAGATTAGTTGTTTATGGGTTGTAGGTAGTTTTTTATGAGTATTTATTGTCATTGATTATGGTTAATATAAGAGTTGTGAGATATAATGGCTTGGAGAAGGAAACCCTAATTGACCTATTCTTGGGAATTTATTGTTTTAGGTTTGGTGAACCTAAGTACCTAAGGATTGTTGATTGTGGTGATAGTGGAGCTATTTGCTTTGGATTTGAAGTAAGTTATGGGTTCTTTGTCATGAAATCCACACTTGTTAATATTGTTCTTAAATGAAGTTTAGTCATTATTCTTGGACTAAATTTCATATCGAATATTATTATTTTGATATTGCAATATCATTGGGCCTTAGGCCATTATTGAAATATATTACCTTTGAAAGACTATTTGGGTCATATGCAATTATTAAAAATCTATTGAATATTGTTAATGATATTAATAATGTGAAGTCTCTAGACCCATCCATTTTTCATTGTATCGATTGTATGGCTATTGACAATTTAGAACGCCCTTCTAATGAGGGAGAAACCATTGGATTGTGTGTACCAGTGACCTAGCTGATAAAGTCAAATTGTATCAGTGGCTTTACCTAGAGGAGGCCTATCGGCCCTAAGACGTATGTTCTGATCAAGCATACGTATGGTTTGAGATTATAGTATATCGATGGATGGATGGTATGGATATGATGGTTGTTCTATCGTCACATTGATGGGTGTCATTTCTTTGTAGGCACGTAAATATATATCATTAAATGTATTCTTATTGTTCATAAACCATTGTTACTATATATATATATATATATATATATTGAATTCGATCTATTCTTTGATCAATCAATATAAAACCCTAAGTATGATTGCATCTCTATAACTTATTGAGTTTTCGACTCATTCTTTTTCTTCTATTGTGGATTTCAAGTGCTAAAGAGTTTGTTGACAGGATAGACAGAGCTTTTTGATTATTTTTCTCTCTCCAAGAAGCTAATGTATTGACTTGATAATTATTTGATATTTTGTATTATTTTTGGAATACTAATCGTAGTAGCTTCATAGATAGAATTATATTAGAATTGAGATATGATTGAGCTTATTGGTAATCCTTGCTCGTTATTAATGATGGTATTTTGTCTTTTGATCGATAAGTAACAAGTGATATTGTATTGATGGATTATCTATCTATTGAAGTATATTGCATGGTTATAGAATATTATTGATGATTATTGATCCAGGTTTGGGTTATACGGATTTATGATGGCCTTAAGCCTATCCTTGCCCTAGGATCGTCACACTTTTAGTTTTGGGGTGTGACAGATTAGTAAAGAATGAGATTTTAAAAAATCTAGATTTTACTGATTTTGGAACTTACTTGGATTGCATAAAGGGAAAGCAAACCAAACATACTAAGAAACGAGCCACAAAAAACATACAACTTCTTGAAATTATGCACACTAATATATATGGATCTTTTGATGTTCCATCCTTAAGTGGAGAAAAGTATTTTATCATCTTTATTGATAATTATTCATGTTATGAATATATTTATCTACTTAAAGGAAAAAACTCAATTTGTAGATATTTTGAAAATATTCCTAAATTAAGAAACAATTAGATAGAAAGGTGAAAATCATAAGGTCTAATAGAAGTGGTGAATATTACGGAAAATATGATGAATCGGGACAATGTCCTAGTCCATTTGCTAAAGTCCTCGAAAAGCATAGCATATGTGCACAGTATACTATGCTAGGTACACCTCAATAAAATGGTATAGCAGAAAGGCGAAATCGGATTTTAATTGATATAGTTTGGAGCATGATGAGTAACTCCTCCTTATCTAAATTATTGTGGATGCATGCACTAAAAATTACTACTTATATATTAAATAGAGTTCCAACCAAAGCCTTCAAAAGACACCTTTTGAATTGTGGACGGGAAGAAAACTAAGTTTAAGGCACCTGCATGTTTGGGGTTGCCCAATGGAAGCAAGAGTGTATAATCCACAAGAGAAAAAAATTGGATTCTCTAACTGTAAGTGAATACTTTATTGGTTATCATGAGAAATCCAAAGGGTACAAATTTTATTGTCCAAACCATGGTCCAAGAATAGCTGAAACTGGTAATGCTAAATTTCTTAAAAATGATGAAGTTAGTGGGAGTGTAGAACGTCAAGTTGTAAAAATAAACGAGATAAGAGTGAATATTCCTTTATCTATTATTGATCCAAAATTCATAATTGACATTAATGTTAGACCAAACCTTGTCGAACAAGACAATAAGGTTGGTCGATATTTAATTGATGATACACTTTCATAGTCTAACGTCAGATCCTATGATAATCAAGGATCTAATATTCGACCTAATGAGAAAATATCAAATACAAATGAATCACAAGGGATAACGTTAAAAAGATCTCAAAGAGAAAGGATATCATCTATTCCGGAAGACTATGTGATTTATTTATAAGAGTCAGACTATGATCTTGATATTGATAAAGATCCAGTTACTTTTTGACAAACCATATAAAGTTTAGAATCTAATAAATGAATTGATGCTATAGAGGAAGAGTTAAAGTCCATGGAACAAAATAAAGTTTGGGATCTCATTTAATTCCCTAAGGGTGTAAAAGAGTCGATTGTAAATGGATCTTTAAGACCAAACGCGACTCAAAAGGCAAGATAGAATGATATAAAGCCAGACTTATTGCTAACGGTTATACTCAGAAAGATGGTATTGATTATATAGAGACATTCTCTCATGTATCTAAGAAAGATTTACTAAGAATAATAATGGCATTGGTGGCTCAATATGATTTGGAGTTACACCAAATGGATGTGAAAACTACCTTTCTAAATGGAAATCTAGAGGAAGAAATTTATATGGAACAACCTGAAGGTTTTGCCATAGGATAGGAAGTAAAAGTCAAATGGTGTGTAAACTTAGGAAATCAATATATGATTGAAACAAGCTTCCTGACAATGGTACATTAAGTTCAATACCATTATTAAGTCTTTTGGTTTTAAAGAAAATATTGTAGATCATTATATATACCAAAAGATCAGTGGAAAAAAGTTTGTATTTTTTGTTTTATATATTGATGATATTTTGCTTGCAGCAAATGATTTAAGTATACTACATGAAACTAAAAACTTTCTTTTCGAGAATTTTGAGATAAAAGATATGGGAAAAACTTCATATGTAATTGGAATAAAAATATTTCCGAAAAGATAAGAAGGAATAATAGGCTTATCTCAGAAAACATATATCAACAAAATTCTCAAAAAGTTTAATATGAGTAAATATTCACCAGGGGTTGTTCCCATTCAGAAGGGTGATAAATTTAGTCTTATGCAATGTTCAAAGAATGAATTAGAACGAAAAGAAATGGAATCAATTCCTTATGCTTATGTTGTTGAAAGTTTGATGTACCTACAAACCTGTACTAGACCAGATATTAGTTTTGTGGTTGAAAAGTTAGGTAGATATCAAAGTAATCCTAGAATTGATCATTGGAAGGCTGCAAAGAAAGTTTTAAGGTACATGGAAGGAACTAAAAATTACATGCTCATATATAAGAGATCTAATCAACTGGAAGCATTCGGATACACAGATTTTGATTTTGTTAGATGTCTTGACAGCAGAAAGTCTACTTTCGATTATTTGTTTCTATTAGCTAAAGGAGCAGTTTCATGAAAAAGTGCAAAACAAACTGTCATCTACAATGGAAGTAGAATTTGTAGCTTGCTTTGAAGCTACAATTCATATATTATGGATGCATAATTTTGTTTTAGGACTTGGGGTAGTCGACACCATAGCCAAGCTGCTGAAAATTTATTGTGATAACTCCACAACAGTGTTCTTCTCTAAAAACAATAAATACTCTAGAGGTGTCAAATATATAGAATTAAAGTATTTTATCGTTAAGGAGGAGATTCATAAACAAACAGTGTCTATTCAGCATATTAGTACTGATTTTATAATTGATGACCCATTGACGACAGGTTTACAACCCAAATTATTTAAAAAACATGTTCTTAGGATGGGTCTTAATTTTAATGATGTTTTATAATGACACTTAGAGCTTAATAATATGTTTCTGATACTATTATGTTTTCCTGTTTTATGATGTTATATATACATTATTGTTTGATGACCAACAGGAAAAGACTTAACAAGTCATTATTATTGACCATAATGAAATGTAATGATTTTTTAAAGGACCTAATATATTAATTTGCAGGTGTTGTAGTATATGGAAAGGATTGTTTTGCAAATTAAAACATGACCGCCATAACTCATGCCGAATAAACTTTTATATTTTGATATTATGATGGGATATAAAGAATTAACTTTTATTATAAAGGTTTTAATCAAGTCAAGTGAGAGAATATTAGATAAATTTCTATTTATCTGAAGTGACTCTATTTAAATAATAAAATAAATAACAAGTTAATATAAAAATAAATTATTATCCCATTATTTGAGGATTTTCAGGGAGCCACTCCCTCGAATGATGGACACTAGAAATTGGTAATTTTCAAATTTAAAAGAATAATATGTCTTCCACTCTCTCTTAATTAGTTTTTACAATTGTTTCATCTACGTTAAAAATAGAAAGAAATTAAAGTAGGGTGAGAAATTTATTTTCTTAACACAAAATCTTAACAATTGTTTCATTTTCATTGATAATGGCTATAGATAAAAATATGTGGATAATTAATTTACTCTAATATGACATAAGATATTTATTTTAGAAAATCCTAAAATGATATACGCAAATCATGAATTATAACAATCAGTACGAACATGGCAACCGTCAAATTATTATACCTCCACTTTAGATTAAATATTACACCAATATCCAGCTGATGGAATCATCTTATTCATTAAATTCTTTCTCTAACTTTGTTGTAATATGAAAATACTTCTACTTCTATTTTTATATAGATTAAAAAAATAATTTTTTACTTTATATTTTTCATAAATATCTTTTATTTATATTAATAAATAATTACTTTAAAAAATTATTATTTAATTTTTTAATACTAATTATACAAATCAATAAAATTTCATTTAATACTAAATCTCACCATCTATAAAATTTTAACTTTTAAATCTCTAATAAAAAATTTTTACTGTTATAAATATATATATTATTATGGATGTCCTTTTATTTTTCGTACTACTCCATTATTTTATATATCCATTCATATATCCCATTACACCATTACTTGGTATATTTATTTGGTGTATTATATTTAGCTTTATAATATTATTTATAAGTGTAACTTATAGTGAATTTATGTTATAATTTATAATGGGTTTATATATTATAACATATGATAGAGATGAATCTTATAAATGGGAATTCCTATTATTTTGTAATAAATACCAAGAAGACAATAAAAAACTCTATTTTTTTATGTTCTTATTATTATTATTCTTGTTCTTATTTTTATTGTATTTATTTTTCATAACACGTTATCAAAATGATTCTCTCCATAACACAATTGATGGTTTTCTTATTCAAAGGGTTTGAAGATATTTCTCTTGATAATATTCAAGTATTTGAGGTTTGAAATTCTTTTTCTTGATAACATTCTAATTTAAGTATTTAAGTAAGTAAATTATATTTTTTTATCATTATCATTTTTTTAATCTACATAGAATATAAAATTAGTACACTCTAATTTCGATATTCATTTTTGTATAGATTATATTCATTTTTGTACACAAATTTTTAAAATATAATCTAAAAAAAAAAAGAAATGATTTATGTTTGTGATTTTATAAAATTATAAGTGAAAAAAAAATTAGAATAATTATTATAATTTTTTTTAATTTAATCATGTATTGATAATTATAGTGAATTTATTTATTTTGATATTGCAAAGTTATTCTTTTATTTCAAATATGTTGATTTTTTTGTTAGAATTAACTCTTAATGTATAAAGAATATTTACAAATAATGATATGTTAATATTTTTCATATATCGAATATGCTCATGCAGTAGCAATATCGATAAAAAAATTATAAAAATATTATGAATTAATTTCATGCATTATGATTTAATTTCATTCTCTGTAGTGAATGCAGTCATATTTAACTGAATAAAATAACAAGTCGTTAATGAAAAATTCATGAAATATATCATAGTGATTTTATCTCATTCTTTGAAGTAAATGTGATAATTTAAAAGTAAATATATAATAATTTTTCTTTTCATAAGAATAAAGAAATATCATAAAAATATTTATCATCACCAGAAGTGGGATAAAATTATACAGAATTGGGATAAAATTATACAGAATTAAGAATAGAAAAGGTAGACAAAATTTTTTAAAGTAAATATTATTGATATGATATGAAGAAAAATTGATCACATATTTATCGTATGATAAAATATTTTATTGATATTTATCGAGCATCACAAAAAAAGAAAAAAAATGTGAAGATAAATTTTATCTCTAACAACGATGACTTTGATTATAATCATATAGATATAGCTCATGTTGATGTGATAGATAATTTTTTTGAAAATATTGAAACGGATAATTGATTTCGATATATATATTGTGAATAGTGAGATAACTCATACAATTTTTAAAAATGTCAAATATTTTTCTTTTTTGAAAATGAGTGAGACAATTGTTTCTGATGAAATAAAAAATAATTGAAAACTCTAGAAGAGTCAATATATTATCACAAGAGGAATAAAATTTATTATACATAATACATTATTTTCTCCAAAGTCTCATAGAAATTTATTAAAATTTAAAGATATTTGCAGTAATGAATATTATATTGAGACGATAAATGAGATAAATCAAGAATACTTCCATATTAGAAGCATTATTTCGGGTAAAAAAATATAGTGAAAAATTTTATGTTATTTTCTCTAATTTGTATTATACAAAAATTAGTAGAATTGAAAAGAATTTTATAGTAAACCAGAAGTTTACATATCCAAATATTTTTATTATTTGGCTTGACAAGTTAGATCATCTTGGTTTAAAAATAATGGAAAAATATGAAAAATTCATATTGGAATCCATTGAAGAACTAAAGGATTCTTCAAATTAATTAATTGTCTTTTGGTCAAAAGTTAAATATTTCTCATCTAAGAATTTTTGAATGTGCAGTATATATTGTCACACCCCAACTCCAGTGGTGCGATGGTCCTAGGGCAAGGGTAGGATTAAGGCCACCGTAAACCCGTAAAACTCACATATCCTGAATCTCATACACATTTATATCAAGTATAGATATCATTTAATAATCATTTCTAGAATCCATATAAACATAATTCATTTCTTTAGATATATCATTTCATAATTTCTTCTTATTCCTTACTGATCAAAAGATGTATCTCACATCACTAAGGAACAAGGGTAACCCACAAAGGTAACAATTTATACATCAAAATATTATCATTCCCAATAACCAACTACGGAGCTCTAGAGTATACTCCCAATACATGTTGAACCATAATACCATACAATGAATATACATAAATATCAAAATGATTACAATGAAGGCTTCTTGGAAGAATAAGTCAAGAAGCTTGATCTTCTCTACTAGCTCCCTCACGAGCTACACTATCACCTGAAATCCACAGAAAAGGAGTGAGCCTTCAACTTAGTAAGATATGAACATGCAATATGAAAGAAATATATATACATATATATATATTAATCCAAAGGAAATATCAATTCCAAGAACATGGGTAAGAATCATCATGTGGTTAGGCTTACAAGAAACAGAAGTGCTCACAATCGAATAGCACTATCAAATAACATAGTAGAACTACAGAGTGCATCAGTAGCCATGCTACCTATCACAACAGAGCGCATCGGTAGTCCTTGCTATCTTATCGCAAACGCATGCTTGGCCAGGTATACGCCTAGAGCTCATGGTCCCCTCTAGGTGGAACACTGGTAAAAACCCTACCAGCTAGGTTCCCAAAGTGCACAGTGGACCAATGAATTTACTTTCATTGGGAAGAGCGTTCTATCCATAGGGCATATGGTTACAATCTCATAAGAAATATATTGGTCGCAAGACCATCAACACATAACATAAATTCAATCAAGATAGCAAATGGTTTCATATGAACTTAGTCCAAGGAAAAATGACCAAGCCATTTGCATTCATATAATGTAATCACAAGAAACAATTCAATAATTGTTTGAGAATATCGTAGAGATTTCACATAATAGGTGCATTTTTCAATATCATGTATATGAGAATCATATGGGTGAACATTAAGAAAGCTTGGACATATCGTTTCAAAGAAGCAATGGCAAATGCAATGTTCATATTTACCTCAACACAAATTATCCTTGAATTTTTCCTTTAACAGTTAGCTCAATAATTATCTCCTCAATTTCCTTGAATTTCTCCTCATAAGAAATTTCCCCAAATATTCAAAATTAGGGTTTTCTTAATCAATAATACTCAACATAATTTCTTAATAATTAACCATCTTAAAGTTTCTATTCTTAATTCCCAACATCAATTTAACTCTACTCTTAAAGAAAAATCTGTAATTTATTTCGAATTTACTATTCGCGTTACTATTCATGACAGTCCATAAATTCTGATTTCTCCAACATTAATTACCATTAATAGCTTCAAAATGCTTGTAATAAATTCTACATACCCATAATTAATTATTCTAACTATCAGACTTAATTAATCTAAAAGAAAATGACATTTGAAGAAAATTTGCCTTATTTCTTCAAAACTGAATTTTCTAAGATAATCTGCTTAAATCTGAATCGGTTGGTCACAAGACCATTATCATATAACAACGGTAATCCGAATCGGTTTCACAATCAAGAGCATATGGACTTGATCCAAGAATATCGATCAAGCCATTCATAATATATATAATATGTGAACATTCATGGGTGATAGAACAA
>CANXYC010891402.1:0-14599 GCA_948193065.1 Aleurites moluccanus | reverse complement strand
ACCAAAAATTCAAAATTTCCCGATTTTGTCCTAACTAACTTTAAACCACTTCTATGCCTAAAATTAGGTCATATAACATGCATAAGTATCAATTTCATGCATATATACATCATATGAACATATTATAAAGAAAGAAAAAATTTCCCCCTAAGTCCGCCCTAAAGGTCCCTATAGGGTTTAGGTTGAGGTGTTACAGA
Source organism: Aleurites moluccanus (assembly GCA_948193065.1). Lineage (NCBI taxonomy): Eukaryota > Viridiplantae > Streptophyta > Magnoliopsida > Malpighiales > Euphorbiaceae > Aleurites > Aleurites moluccanus. The sequence goes on along the minus strand of CANXYC010891402.1, from coordinate 14,402 downwards.
AGCATCACAATGCATAGTAAATTTCTCCCCCTCTAATGGCAATGCTAACACTGGAGCACTGATGAGGCAAGACTACAAAGTCTTGAAACTATGCTCACACTCATCAGTCCACAGATAACGCTCCTGTTTCCGCATCAGCATAGTCAACGGAGCTGCAATCTTGGAGAAATCCTTCACAAACCTCCTATAATACCCTGCCATACCCAGAAAACTGCGAACCTCAGAAACATTGGTAGGTTGAGACCAATTCGCAACTGCTTCAATCTTCTGAGGATCCACCTTAATACCATCTTTGCATATCACATGCCCAAGGAAACACACTTCAGTTACCAGAACTGACATTTAGATAGCTTAGCATACAACTGATGCTCTCGATGTGTCTGCAAAATAATTCTCAGATGCTCCATATGCTCCTCCTCACTCCTAAAATAGATAAGTATGTCATCAATGAATACAATGACAAACTTATCCAAAAATGACCTGAACACCCTGTTCATTAGATCCATAAAAGTAGCCAGTGCATTGGTCAACCCGAATGGCAACACCAAGAACTCATAATGCCTATATCGAGTCCTGAAAGAAGTCTTAGATACATCACCCTTCTTAATCTTCAACTGGTGATACCCAGACCTTAGATCAATCTGCGAAAAATGACTGGCACCCTGCAGCTAATCAAACAAGTCATCTATCAATGGCAATGGATACTTGTTCTTCACTGTCACCTTGTTCAGCTGCCTGTAATCTATACACATCCTCAAAGAGCCATCCTTCATCTTTACAAACAATACCGGTGCACCCCATAGAGAACTACACGGTCTGATGAATCCTCTATCCAATAACTCCTGTAACTGCACCTTCAATTCCTTCAATTCAGCTGGCGCCGTTCTGTATGAAGGAATAGATATAGGATCAGTGCCTGCATGCACCTCAATCTCAAACTCAATCTCCCTATCTAGGGGCAATCTTGGTAACTCCTCAGGAAATACATCAGGAAACTCCTAAACTACCAATATTTGATCAAGATTTACATAAGACTTATGCACATCTATCACATGAGCTAAATAGGCAAAACATCCTTTCTCAATCATCCTCCTAGCTTGGATAGAAGAAACCATATTAACTCTGAACTCATGTACATCCCCTGAAACTTAAACTTTGGTTGCCCCTCAGGCTGGAACCTGACCTTCTTCTGATAACAATCAATAATTGCCCAATGCCTCGTAAGTCAATCCATACCCAAAATAACATCTAGCTCTATCACTGACAGTTCAATCAAATCAGCACACAATATGTTATCATCAATATCAATCACACAGTCAGGATAAAAATAATCCACATCAACACTCTTACCCATCGGGGTAGCAATCACTAAAGTTATATCTAACAATTTCCTTTCCTTATTCAATTTAGGTGCAAAGTGTGGTGACACAAAGGAATGAGTAGCACCAAAATCAAATAAGGCATCTGCAATCTCATTCTGAATCAAAATAGTACCTGTAACCACATTGTCTGATCTCTGAGCCTCATGAGTATTAACTGCAAATACTCTGCCCTGACCCCTACCTGCTGGGGCCTAACTACCATTGAGAGCTTGTCCTCCTCTGCCTCTACCTCTGCCTGAAGCCTCTCTGCCCATATTCTGACTCATCTGTACCATCAGCTGAGATACCGTAGCAGATGGCTACTGCTCACCCCATAATGGACATTTGTTAATGAAGTGACCATGCTGCCCATATTTCAAATAGGCACCTAACTGTAACTAGCACTCCCCTTCATGCCTCCATCCATAAAACCCATAAACAGGCACATCAGGCATCTGTGCTACTGGTCTAAAGGAACCCTGTGAATAAATAGGTGCAGACCATACCACTGGTGGTCCCCTACTCTAAATTATCTTTCTCTGACTACTAGCTGAAGATCACTGATCAAATCGAGGCACTGGCTCTGCCTGCCTAGGCTAGGAGCAGCTCTTCCCCCTCCTAACCTGAGATCCTGGACCTCCTTTCCTCTTCTGGTCCCTCTTTGCCCTTTCTGTCTTATACTTCTCTTCCATCTGTGTAGCTTTATCAATAACTATTGTCAGAGAAGTAAATTATGTAGCCAACAATGCATTATGAAGTGCCGCATGTAAACCCTTCCTAAATCTGCTGATCAGATCCGCCTCAGTAGGAACAATATGAGTAGCATACCTACTCGACCTGATGAACTCCTCTGCATACTCCTCTACTGATCTGTCTCCCTACTTTAACTACTCAAACTGTATCAGGTTATAGGTCTTCACCCTCTCGGTAATGAACTCATCTATCAGACCCTGCCGAAACTCAGCCTATGAGGGTGGATGCTCACCATATAGCCTGGGCTCCATCCTCCTCTAAAACCAAGTCCACACTTTCCCTTTCAGTAATAATCCAATCAGCTCTACAGCTCTCAGCTCAGAACAAGGTAGTCTCCTAACTACCTTCTTTACCTCCTCTAGAAAATCCACCAGGTCATTGCCTTTTTCGCCCCTGAACTCTGGTAGGTTTATCTTCAGAAAGCTAAACATGGATACACCACCCTCCTCAATAACTCTACAGCCTCCCTGTACAGTAGGCTCCCCAGGAACCCCTACTGGTTGCATAGGAGCCGGTGTAACTGGTACTGCCTCTGGTCCCACAAGTGGGGGCACTGCTGCTGGAACTAGTGGTGGCAGTACATTATGATGTTCCCGCCTCAAATCTGCTAAATCCCTGAGTAACTCTATCAATCTCCTCATCATCTAAACTCTTCAAGGATCATCGCCCCTCTCTGTATCCTCTATAGTCCGTCGGGATCTGAACGGACCCTCTGAAACTAAAATCTCCCTGACCAATGACTCATTGGAGGCTACCTCTGCCTCCCTGCTATCTCAGTCCTATCATCGGACATCTCTGTAATTTGTCAAAAAAAATGAAAACATACTCAAAATATAACAGAAATGTAAAATACTAACATATAATAGTAACAAACGACAAAGGAAATCCTATACTCAATGGTTTACTTAATTATACCCATTATGTATTTAGTACTATTCCTCTGTAATTCAGGTACTATTCATCTGTAACCTAAAACTCCACTGTCTGTAACCTAGGGCTCTGATACCACCTCTGTCACTACCCATTTCTGGATCGCGATGGTCCTAGGATGTGGGAGATGCCAATAGCGACCGGCACTCGTAGAACCCAATATCACATGTATAATCTATAACCATCAATTAATTATTCATTTTACTTAATTACCATTCATTCTGTTATTCTGTAATTCTTCCTACAATCTAGTGCAATTGGTTGTAACAGTCATAATAACATGCCATATAATCAACATATATCATAAAATATCATCATATCCATACATATGTTCATACTCTAACTAACCCATACATACCCCATAGAGCAGCTAGATTATGAACATCAAAAATACAAAATTCAAAATATTACATATATCAACAGTAAGCAGAAATTCGCTAGATGTCAGAAGATGAGATTCTGCAATATACTCATCTCCTGAAATAGTTAGATAAAGAAATGGTGAGTATATAAGATACTTAGTGAATCTATATGCATCGCAAGTCAAATAGGATGGGACAATGGCATATAATGATAAAGGAACAATGGAAACAGTATCAATCATAATGGGTTACAGAATCAATATCAGAATCTAACAGCAATATTAATGGTCATATCAAAGGCATAGAAACATAGGGTAAGATAGATATAGGGCCCTGAAACACGTAGACTATGTGTAATCACACAATCGATCACATATCAAGTAAGCATAAGACTGATCAGGTCTTATGGCCAGTACCATAACCCTTCCCAGTTAGGGCGTCAATATCAATGTGCACATTGCTGACAGTATGTACCCACTACCCTGTCGGAGCAGCAACTCTGTCAAACGATATTTAGGGTCAATACAAGAAAGGAATATATCAATAGACACTATTATACAACAATGGTATCCTCCATATCAATAAGCTCAATATCATTCAAATCAATTAGTAATAGAATCAATAGCATTGCAATAAATGATATACAATCAATGATAGGTGGTATGGTAAACAATAAAGGTATAAAACAAAGGTTGGTTCGACAAAGAAAATCAGTAGACCAATTGGTATGCTAATGTCACTGGCGATGATGGCATTCAAATGGTAGGCCTATGGAATACAAAACAATAGGCCAAAGCAAAAACAACTAGGCATTTTGTCAAACACTTGGTGGACAAAAAATAGCAAGCCAATAGTTAGGGTTTGGTGCAAATTTGGCATGCCCAATTCAACCAACACAAGTTCACATTGGCAACAACAAAATAGGATACAAATATACAAGAGTAAACAATATAAAAGGGATCAAAATGGCATAAGAGTTCAAAGAAAAAAATCAAAGAAAACCAAGGCCATGAATTGTGTAAATCCATTCGACCAAATTCGGGTTCAAACAAATGAATTCCAATCATCGTTCCAATGGTATAGGCATATAATTTGATGCATATAGAACTCACCTAAGGCTTCCAAATGCCTTGGAAAATTGATTTCCACCCAATTGCTTCAAAGAAGGCAAATTGCACAGCTTTGACAAATCTTATTTTCTACACCAAAATAACCATCAATTAGTTACCTAATGGCTTCCAATTAGCATATTCTAAGATCAATTAACACAAACTGACTCTAATTAACCTAACTCATTCATACAACTTCAATTAGGTTAGGAAATTTAGGCATTTCTATCAAAATGCATCAATTGATGCAATCTAACCTAAAACCCATTCAATTCATCATCAATTTTATTTAAATAAACCATAAAATTGAACAAACTAATTGGTTACCTCTATATGAAGAAGTTGTCGAAATCCTTAAGCCAATCCTCCTTGGTTTCCTTTAGCTTTTCAAGCAAATTAATGGTGGGGAATGGAATAATAAGCCTTAAACTCAACTTTTCTTTGAATTTCCTTAAGAAATTTGGTTGGAATTGATGAAGAATGGAGGAAGAAATGAATGGAAGTGGTTAGGCCAAAGGTAAGAAGAAGAAGAAGAAGATGAGAAAATGTTCTAAGGCATGGCTTATATACAAAAAATCAAATGGCAAATTATATTTTAGTCCTTAAGTTTTCAAGTAATTATACTTTGACCCCAATTTCTTCAGCAATTTATTCTAGCAATTCTGTCAGGATTTAGATTTCAAAGTGAGAAATCAATAAGCTTATTTTAATTTATACTTATTTATAAAAATAGTTTCAGAGTCATCATGTAACTCAGACAGACTCATTTCCACTATTCATCTTAAAGTTCCATTTATTTACAGTTTTGCCATTGGTTACTTTTTTAGTGTTCCTAAATGTTTTTCACTTTTTTCTTTTTACCAAAATTACACATGTATTAAGGTGATCTTTTACCCCATGGTCAGAATCAGAAATTTTTCTGTTGACCGGACTGCTAATTTCTCGGCAATGTTCCCGACATCGCCGATTTCCGAAAATGTAATTAGTTCACTTTCTAACTGTGTCTCTAAAATTATTTCCCATCATTTCAATGCCTTTAAACCACATACTGAGAATTAAATCATGCATATGAGTTAGAAATTTCCAGGCTATTACAAAAATAAAAATAAATTATTCTAATATTCAATCAAGCTAAAAAGATAATAATAGAGAGCAATTTTAATCCTTGTGAAGCAGTTGCATGACCATATCTAGGGACTCCATGACCCTCACCTCAAATGCATCTATCCTCGCTATGATACTAACTTGGTCGAAACGAGTCCCTATTGCACTGCTATTACTAGATCCATCTGCTTCTTTATCTTTTAGGGATTCAACTTTAGCTCTCCTAGAGGGTGGTTGCTCTTTGTCAAGAGTTTTGAATCATTCATATCTCATATCATCTTTGTAAACAAGGCCCATATTAATCATACGTTGGATATCAAAAATATTATCATTATGAGTTCTCTTCATAATGCTCTTTGAATTGTTAAAATCCATTACCAATGCTTCAGTTATTATTGTAATAATAATTCCTATCCCAATATATCCTCTTGCCTCAATATTCACTAGAAAATGGGTCAACATTCAATGCCCGGTGTTAACCCTCTAACCAATAGCCATGCACTAAAGAATAAACAAATTAGCCCTAATTACTTTATCATGGTTATACCCTCTTCCAAAAAGATAATAGGTCATAAACATATGAATCAAATGCAATTACGGATCAATGAAAAGGGTACCTCTAGCAAGGTTAGAGTCAAATTCATCTCCACCAATTAACATGTTCCAAGCCCCATTTTGATCCCAATTATGAGGCATATTAGTGTGCCCATCATTCAAAAAACCCAGTATATCATTAAGCTTAGTAACATAAATTATGTACCTTTTTCCAAGCAGGGTGAGTCTCATTAAATCATTCTCTCCCTCCTCGTAAGACATAAGAAACTAAATAGTTAGGGCTTTAAAAACTGAAACTTGCAGCGCATTAACCTTGTCCCAACCCATGAACTGTATCAACTCCTTGCATCTGTCCTTCTCCCATAAAGCTGTTAAACTCATATAGTCCATAAATATGTTAGAGAGAAAACCAGGTCTGCAAATTTTATCATACTGCTCATCTCATATATGTCGAAGTCTAAGCTAATAATTATTCATTAAGTTTCTATTTGCCTTTGGTGCCATTAGCTCATAATAAAAGCACATAGATTCAAAGTTACAGAGAAAAACCAAAGTCACAGAGAAAAGAAAAAAAATATATATAAGGCAAATTCGTGTCTTTGTGAGTGAAATAACCTTTAGATAAGATGTATATATATAGTATCAATCAAAATTAGGTCAAGAAAGCAAATTAGGAATCAAGAATGCAAAGAATCTGTAGAAAATATTATTCTTAGTGTGAAAAGGAAAGAAATACATACCCGTGTATTGGTTTGAGTACACTCGTGTGTCCTCGTGTAAAGGTATGCACGCTTGTATTGCAAACATTCAAAACTTTATGTTTTATCATATTAATCAATATTATGTAGGTTGAACTCGCCTTGTGATAATCAATATGGGCATGTCTTTACACCTTAAACCCAACATGGGCGTGTTTATACATACAGTCATGTACTGTTTAGAGAATAAACCACATTGTTTTAAAATAATTGAGCTCTTTACCTTGAAACCGAGCACACCCATGTAGCTTCTTTCACGGGCATGCTCCTATGTACACACTTGTAATTCTGGAAGCAAAAAAGAATACACATGTGCACTGTTTAAGAAGGTCGTGCTAAGTTCAGTATACCCAGTATGGGCATGTGCTATATTACACGGGTGTAGTGCTTTTCAGGCATTTTGTTTTCTCACTCCTTTTCTTTGCACAGTGTATATACTTGGCTCCTCTATTTCTTTCTTTTTTTAGTTTAGACCTATAAAATTAATTTCTTGGCAAGAATTAAACACTAGACTAAGAAAAATCATAAATACTAAAAATTATACTAAAATTATAGAAGTTCTAAAAATCAAAATTTTGGTAGATTACCTTCTACCCAGTGCTTCTTTAATGTCATTAGCTTAACATTTGACATGGTTCACTGAAATTTGAACCTTCTAACTCCTTCAAGAGTTAGCATCTTAACCTTCTTTGAGGTTCCCTTCTCTGATGCTTCTCTATCCATGAAAAATATACAGCTTTCATTAAAAATTGTCATCATTACAGTACCATTTTTAACATCAATTAAAGTATTTGTGGTAGCCATAAATGGTCTACCAAGAAGCATCACATGTTCCTCCTCAGAAATCCCTTCAAAATTCATAACAACAAAATATGTTAAAACCATTAATCCACCTACTATAACTATTATATCCTCAAGAGGATATCTTGCGGATTCATCAAATAACTGTAGAAATTGTTTGGCAGGTTTTAATGGTTCAAGGGTAAGTTTCTCATACATAGAATAAGGCATTAAATTAAGACCATATACTAAATCAAGCATTCAACTAGTCTCTTTATCCTTACCAAAACAAATATCAACCATAAAACTACCTGAAGCTTTAAGCTTTGGAGGTAGCTTTTATTGGAGGATAAAATTTTCTGTCACGGCCCGTTTCCGGATCGCGACGGTCTTAAGGCATGGGAGATGCCAATGGCGACCGGCACCCGTAGAAACTAGTATCACATGTATAATTTATAAACCATAATGTATCATCCATTTTAGTTAGTTACTATTCATTTTGTTATTCTGTAATTCATTCTGTAATTTACTACAATTGGTTGTGATAATCAATACATCATATCATATAATTATCATGTAACTCATAATATCATCACAACATATATACATGTTCATCTCCTAGCTAACTCATATATACCCGATGGAGCAACTAGATTATGAACATCAAAATAATAATACAGAATCAGAATATATACATCAAAACTGCTAGCAGAAATCCTCGGATGACAAATGACAGGATTCTGCAATCTACTTCTCTCCTGAAATGGGTAAACAAAGAAATGATGAGTATATAAGATACTCGGTGAATCTATATGCATCAACAAATAAATAGTAGGTAATAATGGAGCAATAGTACCAATAGGTCAGATAACAGTATACAGAATCAATATCAGGTTATAGAATAGTCAAAGAACATAATCTAGGCTCGGTGTCCAATGGAAAGACAGATAAAGCGATGGACTGTATGAAATCATACAATCTCCAGTAGAATTAGTATGGACTATATGTGAACATACAGTCTCCAGTAGCATATCAATATCAATGAGCATAAGACTGATCAGGTCTTATGGCCAGGACCATAACCCCTCCTAGCTAGGGCACCAATAATACAATGTGCACATCGTCGATAGTATTTTCCCATTACCCTGTCGGATCAGTAGCTTTGTCAAGCCACATTAGGATCAATATAAGGAAACAACATATCAATGGATACCATTATGCAATAATGGCATCCTCCATATCAATAAGCTCAATATCAATCAATCAATTATCAATAGGATGTATGACATTGTAATAGGTGACATACAAACAATGGTAAGTGGTTTGGTAATCAATAAAGACATGGAACAAAAGTTGGCTCGGCAAAGGAAAACGGTAGGCCAATTGGCATGCAAACATCGCTGGCGACAATGGCATTCAAATGGTAGGCCTATGGAATGCAAACGATAGGCCAAAGACAAAATGAACTAGGCATTTTATCAAACACTTGGTGGGCATACAATGGCAAGCCAGTTGGTTAGGTTTAGGTGCAAATTTGACTTGCCCAATTCAACCAACAATAAGTCACATTTGTAATTATACAATAGGTATCAAAGAAACAACATTAAAAAACATTAAATTGGATCAAATTGGCTATGGAAATCAAGGCAAAAATAAACAAAACAAGACAATATGAATAGTAATTTTGGTTCGGCCACAAATGAGATTTCATACAAGGTTTCCAATTTCAATTTCAATATAATAGACATGTTAAAGGATGCATATAAGACTCACCTAAGCTTCTAAATGGCTTTGTAAAATTGAATTCCACCACAATTTACCAATGAAGCCAATAGGCACAACCTTGTCACAACTTGAGTTCTACATCAAACAATCCATCAATTAGTTACCTATTAACCTCTAATTGACATATTCTAACATCAATTAATACTAACTAACACTAATTGACATAGCTAAGACAAATAACTTCAATTAGGTTTAGCAAATTAGGCATTTTCATCAATTTGCATCAATTGATGCAATCTAACTTAAAACCTATTTAATTCATCATCCAAATAAACCATAAATTCAAACAAACTAACTCCTTACCTTGAGATGGTGATGAACTCGAATCCTTCCCTCAATTAATCCTTGGTCTCCTTTAAGTTTTCAAGCAAATTGATGGAAGATATAGGTAGAACAAAGCCAGAACTCAATTTTTCTATGAATTTTTCTAAGAATTTTGATGTAAAATGAAGAAGAAATGGAAGGAAATGGTGGAAGAGTGGTTCGGCCTATGTGAAGGAAGAAGAAGAAGATGGCCAAATGATTCTAAGTATTGGTTTAATACAAAAATCCATTGGCAAATTACAACTTAATCCCCGAACTTCCATAAGTTATACTTTGACCCCAAATTCTTCTGTAATTTACTCTGTCAATTTTGTCAGGATTTGGATTCCAATGTGGGGAATCAATAAGCTTATTTTAAATTTATTTATAATTTTGCCAATGGTTACTTTTTCAATGTTCCTAAATGATTTTCACTTCTTTCTTTTTACCAAAATTACACATGCTTTATAGTGATCTTTTACCCCCAGGTCAACTTCAAAAATTCTTTTATTGACCGAACTGCTAATTTCTCGGTAATGTTCCAGATACCGCCGCTTTCTGAAAAAGTAACTAATTCGCTTTCTAACCGTGTCTCTAAAATTATTTTCCATCATTTTAAGACTTATGAACCACATACTGAGAACTAAATCATGCATGTGAGTTAGAAATTTCTAGGGCATTACATTTTCCTTTTCAAAAAATCCACCTTTTCTTTACCTTTCAGGTGTTCTTTCTCTTTCTTTAATTCTTGTAATATTTTTTCATATGATTTTGTACACATGTAAGGTTCATCACAAGGCAAAATTTTCTTAGCTTTATCATCAATAGCACAAATAATTTTACCTTTATTTTGATTTTATTTGTCAACTTTTAAGTTCGGAGGCTTGTAAGGATTTTTAGCTTTATGTAAGCCTCCTATGGGTGTTAAAATTTGAGTTCTCATTTTAGAAGCATCTCTCACAACTTCTACTTTTCTCCATCTATCATTTTTATTTTTATTTTCAAAGGAAGAATTTTTTTTTCTTTTTATTTTATTTGCTTCCTCTTTTCTCTTTTTCAACTCATTTTCTTTAGAAGCCCTTGCTTCCTCAGATTTTTCTCTTTTTTTACTTTTTTCAATTTCAATGGAAACATTACAAACAACTTATTTTTTTCTTTCTTTTTCAATGGAAGCAACACATATAATTTTCCTATCAATATCGGAAGCTTTAATCATGGCTTCATCATTTTTCTAATCAATGGAGGCACAACATACAACCTCCTCTTTTTCATTCTCATTAGAGGTTAAACAAACCTTTTTTTCATTTTCTTCAATACAGGAGGTATTAGCAACTTCCTCCTTATTGAGTGGAATAGTAGAAATTGCTTTGGCTTGCTCCAATTGGCTTACAAGTTGACCCTTTTGATGGGTCTGCATTTGGAAGCCAATTGTCCCATTTGTGTTTCTAATCTTCTAATAGAGGCTTCTAGAGAATCAAACCTCTTGTTATTCTCCTCTTTTGTTCTCATAATTGCCTTAATGAATGCATTCATTGTCTCCTCCAATGGGGAGTTGTTGAATTTATTTTGATTAAAGGATTGGCCTTGGAATTTATTAGGCCTCTGAAGTTTCTTAAATTGTGGCTATGGTCATTATTGTACTTGTCTTTGTTGATTATTGTTCTTCCATGAGAAATTCAAGTGATTCCTCGAACCTGGGTTATAAGTATTGGAACAGGGGTTGTTTTGTCCCTTAGGTTGGAAATCACCTATAACATTCAACTGTTCTTCTTCACTTGAAAAAGAATTATAGGACAAAGAACAAACATTAGCTCTATGACTAAAAGTACCATAAACTCCACATACCTCATTAATTTAGGAACTTTGAGTTTCCTTTGCGGTCAATAGCTGCACTTATTTAATCAACTCTGATATTTGCTTCAACATTTTCTAGTTTATCCCCACTTCATTGACTCCTACTCTTCTACTTCTTATACTCTTTTATTGAGAATTAGCTCCCAACATTTCAAATAGTTCACAGGTTTCCATTAGTGTCTTTTCTCCCATTGCTCCACTTATAGCATTATCAATAATAAATTGACTTTATTGAGTCAAACCATCATAGAATATTGGTTAAGCAATTGTAAAGGATATGAATGACGTGGATACTAAATTTGAAGCACTTTGAAGCATTCCCATGCTTTATGAAATGGCTCTCCCTCCATTTGAGAGAAAGTAGTAATTTTAGTTCTCAATTCGGAAGTCTTTTGATGAGAGTAAAACTTCCCTATAAATTTATTATATACTTTTTCCCATGTGTTTAAGGAATTAGGTACTAAGGTCATAAGAAATGACTTGGGTTTATCTTTTAATGTGTAAGGAAAACACCTCTATGGTGTCTTTTGTAGCGACGGTCCAGATTCAAACCTAAGGTATATCCGTAGGGATTAACCAAACTAAGTAAAGGAGTCGCCACTTGATTAAAGGTATAACCAATACAACAAATGCAATGCATTTCCTTGCTCTAGGAAATGAGTGACAATTTTATTCCTAGCTAAGCACCAAGTCGCCTTATTAAGAGATCCAAGTAAGGAAACTGGGTATAGATTGGGGAAGGTGTTAGGCACCCAATCCCACCTGGCCATTGGCCAGCCTCAATATTTAGTTATAAGTTATAGTTAAACTAACTTAGGCATAATATTGAAGGAAATAATCCATAAGCCAAAAAGGGTAAGTTTTATTATGGCACATACTCGACCATACCATAAAACAAACCAAGCATAATTTTCATGAAAGATTGGAGGAGTCACAAGTAATCTCACTTAAAATCTAACCTCCTTAGATAAAATTATACGAGGTCTAGTAAATTATATAATCTCATAAGGCCACAACTAAAGATTTCCTAAAATGTTCATGTTCATTGCACTACATCTATTTGCACTATCGCTAATGAAATGAAAGGGGAAATGAACTATCTAGCCTTAACAAGAGATTCACGTAATCATATCATACTATAAACATTCATTTCATCCAATATCTTAAAGTAAAGAAATAACAAAAAGGGAAATTGTATTGCATAATCTAATGCATTAAATGAAACATGTGTACCTTGGACTTTGCCTTTTTGGGCCTTAATGCATTCTAAGCCTATTTACCTTTCATGCATGGTTAGACCTTACAATCCTCATATTATTTATTTTACTTTATCCCTATATGGTTAGCTCATACAACACAAATGTATGCATAACATACTTTGCAAATTGACATACTTCCTTCTAATCATAACAAAAATCAAGTTTATCATATTATTGTCACGACCCACTTTTTAAATCACGACGGTCCTAAGGCATGGGTAGACTTAAGGTCACCGGAAACCTGTAGAATCCATGAACAATCCATTTATCAATCATTCAATCAATACTTAAATCCCATTTATTACTTATAAATTTTATAGAAATTTTGCCAGAGTTTTCTTTGTAATTTTAATGTTATTCCCGATCCAAAACTGGGTCTCTAAAAAATTCACAGCCTACGCTAAAATTATTTTTTACACTCCCAATAATTTATCATCCTTATACCCTCAACTTCAAAATTTCACAAACATACATAGCACTTCTAAATCTCTTTTAAAACATATAAATATTATTTATATATTTTCAGTACCACTGTCTCTATCACTTCATAGACATTGTCATTATCAATCATTATACATTACACATTAAAATTTTTAGTGCCACTAAATTATTAATTATTTCAATGTTCATTCATCATTATAGTACTCATTCATCTAGTTACATTCAGTATCATGAAGCTCTATGAGTTGACACTCACGACCTTTAGAGAATAAAATTCTACCTTGATGTACTTGACATTCCAATTCGGAAAAGAAACTGACTTGGAATTAGCCTTCTCTATCTCATTCCTGTAAAAATTATAAACCACAATAAGATGAGTATAAAAATACTCAGTGAGTATGTATACATCATTATATATGAGATATAAGTATATGATAATAAAATATATCAACGGCAAGCAATAAGATATAAGTTTGGAATCAATGAACAGGTAATCAATACTCATATCATGTAGATAAGATAGATAAAGGGATGAACTTTATGTAAACATAAAGTCTCCAGTAGTATCAGTATGGACAATATGTGAACATATAGTCTCCAGTTATCACAGCCCAACTTAGGAGCCATGATGGTCCTAGGGTACGGGTGATGCTTGTGCTACCAATACCACGAAGAACCCATAAATAAAACTATATGGCATGCATACACAAACAAACTTAATATATCTTAAGCAATACAAACAAAATCGGGCAACATCTCCTCTTTTTAAGGAGCATGCCCTGGCTAAAAACACAATATAAACACTTCTATAATCAATCTCCATACAACTCAAATAAATAGATCCCTCTGGATCTCCACAATATCTCAAACTCATCCATAATTTAATACTCAACAATAACTCAATATTCAACAATAGCTCAATACACTTCATAAAACTTAAATATAAACAATATACATCAACTTAACTTATACTCCAAACCAACACTTTATATACAAAACCAAAATGCATCAAACATACCTAACAAATACATGCCAACTAAAACAGTAC
>CANXYC010891200.1:0-18169 GCA_948193065.1 Aleurites moluccanus | reverse complement strand
AGATATACTTCAAACTTTTATGATCTGTGAAAATCTCACACTTTTCACCATACAAGTAGTGTCTCCAGATCTTCAATGCAAACACTACTGCAGCCATCTCAAGATCATGAGTTGGATAGTTCATCTCATGCTTCCTCAACTACCTCGAAGCATAAGCTTACACTCTTCCATACTGCATAAGCACACAACCAAGCCCCACTCACGATGCATTGCAATATACCGCATATCCTCCTTCACCCGACGGCAATGCTAAAACAGGTGCCGTGGTGAGACAAATCTTCAGCTTCTGAAAGCTCTCTTCACATGCATCTGACCAGAGAAATTTAACTTGCTTCTGAGTGAGCTTGCTCAGAGGAGCTGCAATCTTGGAGAAGTCTTTAACAAATCTTTTGTAATAGCCTTCCAAACCCAAGAAACTTCTGACTTCTGAAACATTCGTGGGTCTAGGCCAACTAAGAATTGCATCAACCTTTTTAGGATCAACTCTAATCCCTTCTTTTTCTCACAATATGCCCCAAAAAGCCCACATTCTCAAGCCAGAATTCACACTTCATAAGCTTGGCAAACAGCTGATGCTCCCTCAAAATCTGCAACATAACTCTAAGGTGCTCTTCATGCTTTTCTTTACTCTTACAATATACAATATTGTCATCAATAAACACAATGACAAACTTGTCTAAGAATGGCCTGAACACCCTATTCATCAAATCCATAAATGTAGCTGGTGCATTAGTCAATCCAAATGGAAACACTAAGAACTCATAGTGTCCATTTCGAGTCTGAAATGCTGTCTTCGATACATCCTCATTCCGAATTCTAAACTGATGGTATCCCGACCTCAAGTCTATCTTAGAGAAATGACTTGCACCTTGCAGCTGATCAAATAAATCATCAATCCTTGGCAAAGGATACTTGTTCTTGATAGTCACCTTGTTAAGCTGTCTGTAGTCTATACATAATCTCATAGAACCATCCTTCTTCTTCACAAAGAGTATAGGTGCTCCCCATGGTGAACTATTGGGTCTAATGAATCCCTTGTCAAGCAGATCTTGCAACTGAGTCTTCAATTCTTTCAACTCAACTAGTGCTATACGGTAGGGAGGAATAGAAATTGAACTTGTGCCAAGTAGCAACTTTATACCGAATTCTATCTCTCTATCCGGTGGCAAACCAGGCAATTCTTCAGGAAATACATCCGGGAACTCATTGGCTATAGGAATCTGCTCCAAACCTTTCACTTCCTTGCTAGTATCCTG
This sequence comes from Aleurites moluccanus, assembly GCA_948193065.1. Lineage (NCBI taxonomy): Eukaryota > Viridiplantae > Streptophyta > Magnoliopsida > Malpighiales > Euphorbiaceae > Aleurites > Aleurites moluccanus. The sequence continues at coordinate 16,913 of CANXYC010891200.1, read as the reverse complement.
GACATAAGACAAATACTCTTGGCAACCTTTCCTCAACAATCTTCTTGCCCCAATAGCAAATATCATATTTTATGGCACTTCGCTCCGTTCCCCTTGGAACTCAAATTCCTCACCCGAAGGTGGCTTAAAGACAAGCTTCTTCCCATTACAATCTATAATGGCATAGTGCTTGGACAACCAATCCATGCCCAAAATTACATCAAACTCCAACACTAGCAATTCAATCAAATCTGCATCTAAGCTCTTGCCACCTATGCTAACAACACAGGATGGATAGGAGTTCTAAACTTCAATCTCCTCATCCAAAGGAGTAGACACAACCAACACATTCTCAAGCAAAACATAAGGCACATGCAATTTCTTAGCAAAGCAAGATGATACAAATGAGTGCGTAGCTCCCAAATCAAACAAAACTCTAGCATTCAAGGCTTGGATCGGAAGGATACTTGTTACCACAGTGTTAGATGCTTGAGCTTCATGCTATGCCAAGGCAAAAACTCTCCCTCTGCCTCTACCCATCGGAGCTGATCCAGAAGCCTGAGGCTCATACTGACCTGATCCTCTGCCAGCTTCAACATTTCTGCCCAAATTACCTCTACCTCCTCCTGGTTGTTGACCAATGCTCCTCTCTCTGCTCATTTGAACTGTAGCCTGAGAAGTCTGATGCCTAACTCCAAAAGAAGGCTGTGGATAATCCTTAAGAAGATGACCATGCTGTTCACATCTATAGCATGCACCTGGTGCATAGAAGCAAGGTCCTCTATGAAGCTTACGACATGTAAGACAAGAAGGATTAGTCCTAAGTGGTGTTGAACTGGCTGTACTATGGCTCACTTGAGGAACAAATCTAGAAGGATTCGGTCTCTGCTGAAATCTCCCTGATGGCCCTCTAAATCCCCCTCTAGCAATTGATTGAGGCAAGATATTCATACTCTTCACCCTATTGTCCTGCCTAGAAGAGCTTCCAACTTTAGCCTTCTTCTTCTCTTCTCTCTCGGATCTGGCTTCCATTTCTCTATTCTCTATTACTCTTGCTTTATCCACTAGCTTGGAATAAGAGTCAAATTCAAAAGCAGCCAAAACTTTAAATAACGGAGCCACCAATCCCCCATGGAACTGCTGAATCCGTGCTGCTTCTGTAGGCACAAGAGCTGGAGAAAACTTACGTAGCTGGCTGAATTTCTTCTCATACTCTGATACAGTCATACCCGGAGTCTGAACCAACCTCTCAAACTCCATAGATTTAGCATCCCTTACACTTTCTGGAAGAAATTCATCAAAGACCATTTCTCTATATCTCTCCCATGACAGCTCCTCATTATCTCAAAGCATACTAGAAGTGCTTCTCTTGAACCAGTCCTTTGCTTCAGCCTTCATTAAATATCCAAAAAACTTAATTGCCCTCCTATCAGGAATCCTCAAAATCTGGATCTTCTCTTCTATCTCTTTCAGAAAATCTGTAGGATTTACCTCACCTCGATACTCTGAAGGCTTGAGGTTCAGAAATTTCTCAAAAGAAACCTCCTCAACCTGAGGTACCACTGCGGGCGGGGTGGAGGAACCAGAATATCTGGAACTGCCTGAATAGTTCCTCTGCAGCTGGTATAACTGCTGCGCCATATGAGCCACATCTACTGGTGGCACAGGAGGAACCTCATCTTCTCTGTTCCCTCCTATTGAACCCTCATTAGAAGGGAATTCCCTCTTAGGATGGCCTCGACCTCATCCTCTTCCACGACGTGGAGGCATCTCGATACCGATAAGAAGAACAAACACATCAGACTCACTATGCACACTTAACGTAGATATATATCAAAGGAAGACACAATTGGACGAGATATGATCCTATGCTCCGTAGTTATCTTAATCAACACTTATACTAGTGCACATACATCTCTATCTATTTTCTATGTTAAGGATTATAAACCTAGTGCTCTGATACCACCACTATCACACCCCAACTCCAGTGGTGCGACGATTCTAGGGAAAGGGTAGGCTTAAGGCCACCATAAACCCGTAGAACTCACAAATCATGAATCTCATCATCATTATATCAATCACAACATCATACATTATCATACAGTGATCATGTCCATACATATATTTAAATATCAATCATATCTTTTTTATATCATTTCATATTTTTCTCTTGTTCCTTAATGATCAAAAGAGACATCTCACATCAATGAGGAACAAGAGTACCCAAAAGGTAACAATCATACATCAAAATATACTAGAATCCTCAAATGACTAACTACGGAGCTCTAGAGTATACTCCCATTACATATTGTATCATAATACCATTAATTAAATATACAAAATATCACAAAAGTTATTACAATGAAGCTTCTTGGAATAAACAAGTCAAGAAGCCCGATCCTCTCTATTAGCTCCCTCACAAGCTATGCTATCACCTGAAATCCACAGAAGAGGAGTGAGCCTTCAACTCAGTAAGATATGAACATTATAATCAAATATCTGAATATTGAATCATGGTCATGAATAAATAGTTATACATATAGGCAGGAAAGAAATCATAAGCTTTACTTGAAGGAAACATGATTCTAATAATAATTTGGCTATATCAAATCATGTCATAAATAAAATCATGGTTCATATTTAGAACATAGAATGCCCATAAAGAATGGCATTATCAAATCTCATCTGATAGAACTGATCTCATATCATGACATACGTATCGATAGCCTTGCCACCTTAAGGTGCACACATGCTTGGCCAGGCATGTGCCTAGAGCTCATAGCCCCCTCTAGGTGGAACACTGATAAAAACTATCTCAATTGGGCTCCCAAAGTGCACAATGGACCAATGAATTTACTCTCATTGGGAAGAGCATTCTATCCATGGTTCATGGGTTTCAATCTCATAGGAATCATATTGGTCGCAAGACCATCGTCATATAACATTAATCAAATCGGGTTTATAAACAAGAAGAATATGTACTTGATCCAAGAAGATTGATCAAGCTATTCTCATTATACAAGTATATAAACATATGCAATAGGATAAACAATATAAGAATACTTGGTCATATTAATTTCCAAGAATGATAATCAAATAGGATATTCATACTTACCTTAACAAAATTTCTCCTGAAATTTCCTTTAGCAAAATCCAATTTATCTCTTCAATTTATTTGATTTCCTCCTCCTAAGAAATTTCCCCAAATATACAAAATTAGGTTTTTCTCCAAATCAATAATATTTATCATGATTTCCCAATAATTAATTATCTTAGAGTCTTTATTCTTAATTCCCAACAACAATTTTTATTTATCTCTTTAAGAAAATTCTGCATTTAATTTCAGAGTTACTGTTTATGGTAGTCTCACCAATCTAATTTGTCCCACATTAATTACCATTAATGACTTCAGATTACTTGGAATAAATTTTATATACCCAATATTAATTATCCTAACCCATAGACTTAAATAAATCTAAAGAAATTAGCTTGGAAGAAAATTTACCTTATTTTCCTCAATACTGAAATTCCTGGAAAAATCTGCTTGAATCTGACAATTTATGCTTTGAAATATGGTAATCTAGAGTTCTATTGCATTAATTTATGTATTAATGCCTTAGACAAGAAATGGAAATAATCTAAGAAAAGACTGAAGAAGATTGAAGGAAGAAAGAAAGAAAAAATCATGAAAAATGATCCAGGCCTGCTGGGGTTAAATAGACGTTGCCCTAGAAAACACGCTTGCCAGCTCGCCAATCAGCCTCGGCAAAGCTACCTCGCCTAAGCCAGCTCGCCATTCCCACTTCGCATTTCCCAGCTCACACTTTCAAGCTCCCCAAACTTTATCTGGCAATGCCACTTCGCTAATTCAGCTCGCATATGTCACCTCGCATATTCTGCCTTGCCAGACTCTCCTCGCGAACTCTTCCTAGCATATGCCACCTCGGCAATGCTCCTTCGCCTCTTCACCTCTTCGCGAACTGCCACTTCACACATTCTCTCTTCACATAATGCCACCTCGCCTTTCCTCTTCGCCAAACTCTCTTCGCCAAACCTCTTCGCCAAACCTCTTTGCCAAATCCTCTTTGCCAAATCCTCTTCGCCAAACCTCTTCGCCAAATCCTCTTCGCCAAACCTCTTCGCACATGCCACCTCACATATGCCTTCTTTTCCAATTGCCTACCTTGGCAATCTCACTTCGCCACTTAGCATTGTCGGCTCGCAAAATGCCACTTCACATTTTGCCGTCTCACCACACCAAAAGTTCTCTAAGTTAAACCTTTGCTGGACATCTCACACTTAGCCAGCTCGCAAATGAGCTACCATGGTCCAAACTTGCTGATTCTTTCTGCCACTTAAAATCAACATGTAGAGGCATAACATATCAAATTTTAAATCATAAAGACTAACACACATACCATGGTGACTCTCCAAAGGTCACCCAGACTTTTGCCCCAAAATCCAACCAAACAACCCTAAGAAAAATCACTCCCTACTGAGATACACTTATCCAACAATTCTGAAATTTTACAGCCAATATCACAACACATAGAGAAATATTTTTTATTAGAGAAACATTTTTTATGCTTGCACCTTTAGCTAATTCTATCTCAGTCATTCATAGTAATTTCAAACAGACACTGACTTCCTGCAGGAATACTCAACCAGACCAGCCTTTCACAAATAGACTTAACTGAACACTCATACAGAATTTTGCCAAACCATTTTACAGAATTATAATCAAGACATAAACTCACAACTTTCATGTTTTACACTTTATCAAATTATGTCTTTAAGACCATGCAATTATCATCACAAAATCCTGCAACTACATTAAATAAAAAATTCATGAAATTCTCAACATTCACATTGGAAATTAAATAATTCTCCAAACTTACAAAATTAATAAAAACACTACAAAAATAGCAGATATTACATATATAATGTATGATAGAAAACCTAATTTATGGATATTAGGGATTTTGATCTAGGAATGGAAACTGCAAGAGACTAAGGATATATTCTTGCTTCTCACATTATAAGACAGTAGTTTTGCCAGGATTGCTTTAAGAAAGGTATGAACTATGTCAATGTATGTTATTCCCTATTAAATGATGATTTTATTTCTCTTATATGCATGATCTTATTATTTTCTCAATTTAAATTTTACAAATTCCTTTTACAGAAATCTAATAACATACTTATCTACAACTTCCATGTTTTGAGTATCCTTAAATTCATTCATTAAATTTATGGAATTAAAGCTATAAGTTACTGTCTAAAACATACTCCAAAATCCTTTGAAACCCTTGTTCATCTTTATCTTCCTTAGTTCAATTCATTCAATTATCTACTTAATTAAACTAAAATACTCTTAAATAAAATTAAAAAGCTAAGTTTAAGAATCATATCTCAAATTGAGACACTTGAATTCCATCTTTTTGCTCTCACGAATTGCTCGAATACTAATTTTTTGTCATTTCCCTCCATTTTTCTTCTTCCTCTCATCAATTTCCTATCTAACTTTGGTTGGTTTCTATGGAAAGGATGGGAACTATTTTAGAGCTATTCTTCATTAGTGGTTTGCCCCTAAGGGTGTGAATGGCCATCCATCTTCCTCCTTTTATAGGCCAATTCCATCAAAAGTCATAGATGATAAAGTATAATGTAGAATTCTCTAGAAAATAGGTCATTTGTCACTTTTACATAAATGGAAGGACTAATCTAGAATTCTCCATAATCTTCTATGTGGGCTGGCCATCCTTAATTCCCATTAAATATTTTTCCTTGTGGTCCCCATAATTTTTAATAATTGCAATTTGGCCCATAATTTTTTTTATTTATACTTTTACCCCAAAACTTTCTATAGTTTATTTTGTTCATTCTATTAAAAATCAATATTCACTGAGGGGAATAAAATAGTTTATTTTGGGTTGTTCTATCATTTAAAATTACTTTGAGTTCAATTCTGTAACAGTTCATTTTCGAAAATGCCCCTGAATTTGCTCTTATTTATGGTTTTGCCATTCTATTATTTTTTCACCATTGCATTCACTTTTCCATCCTTTCAAATAGCACTATTTTAGTTCTCTTGTTATCCATGTGTTTGTATTAAATAACTTTATATTCGATACAAAATTAATTTTTCAGGCTGTATAATTATCTCTGGTATATTTGAACCAATACTTAAAATACTATCTATCCATTTATCTTCCTAATCTCATATAAATCCTCAAATTATTTTTTCTCAATACTTTAGGATCTTGATCCTTGATATCCTCAATAAATTTCAAATAAAGAATTTCTTAAAAATATTATGAAAATTTCATTTCTGGTATTACTGTCATGTATTGTCCTTAAAATTATTCTTGAATTTCCTTTGTATTCCTCAGTAGCTATTTCAAGCCTATTTATTATTAAATTAACATCATTCTTATCGCTATGATTTGCTACTTCCATAATTTCTACTGTACTACAGTCTAGGGTGTTACAATAAAGGACGAGGTCGATGTCGTCCTAGCTGAGAGTTGCCCTCAGAAGAAGGTTATGTGGGTGAGATTGAAGGTGATGAGGTTTCTCCTATGACACAAGTGGATGTGGCTAATATGGCTCAATAGTTAGAACAATTACAAAGAAATTATGAGACGATAGCTGAGTTCATTACTCAATAGAGGCAACAGCAAATAATTTCAATACAAGCTCCAGAGATTCTTGTTCCTCCTATAGTTCTACCACCCATTGTACCTCTAGTAAAGTGAGATATCTTTTAAAAGGTTCCTTAAGCTTAAGCCCTCAAAGTATAGAGGTGAGGTAGATCCTACAGATTTCTTAGAGGAGATTGAAAAGAAAGTGTAGATTTTGAGGATCCCTGACAGAAGAGCCATAGAGTTTATGGGTTATCTGATGAAAGTCGAGGCTAAAGACTAGTTTAAGAGAAGCATTTTTGGTATGCTTTGAGGTAATGAGGATTTTTCATGGGAGAGGTTTAAGGAATTGTTACTGAATCAGTTCCTTTCTAAGAGTGTAAAAGAAGCTAAATATATCGAGATCGAGAGGTTAGTTCATACTCCTGGCATGAGTGTTTCAAAGTATACATGAAAGTTTATCTAGTTGAGTAAGTGTGCTTTAGCCTTAATGCCTACAGAAGTAGCATGAATTTAGAGATTTCGTAGAGGATTGGTAGCCCCACTGTTTAAACTCCTAGTTGCTCTTATGTTTGACTCATACTCTAAGCTTGTGTATAAGGCTAGAGTGATTGAGAATAGGGAGATGAAGGTCAGATATGAAAGAGAAGAGAAGAAGAAAACCAAGATGGGTAGTTCCTCCAGACAAGAGAGTGGGATGAAGAGCATGAAAGTAACTCATCAGTCAGCTTCTCAGAGTGGGCACAGAGGATCTTCAAGGAGATCACAGCAAAGTCAGAATCTCTCCATAACTACTCCTCAGATGAGTTATAGTATAGCTAGCTCAGCACCACCTAGGACTACTGACCTTTTATGTCTTACGTGTGGTAAGTTCCATTCAGGACCTTGTTTTTATGGGACAATAACGTGGCATAGGTATGGGAAGGAAGGTCAAATAATGAATAATTATCCACAGTCTTCTTTTGGAGCTAATGTAATACCCTAGAAACAATGTAATATATTTTTGTGAATAAAGTTCTCATTATATGGTTTAAAATTATCAAAATGACTAATGATAATTTTAAATACTTAGTTAGAACGAAAACGAGAAATTTTTTTGAAAATGGTCGGTACCGATATCACTGCCGCAAAAATAACAGTCCGATCGACGGATGAATTTCTAATTTTGGATAGAGGGTAAATGATTATGTGTATGAAAGTATAAATATAGTAAAAAGAAAGAGGTAAAAATGTTTAAGAACACTGATAAAGTAACCGATGAAAAAACCATAAGTAAAGGAAACTTTAGGGGTATAGTGAAATTTCGATAGTCTGAGTTTCAGAACGGCTTTGAAACTATTTTTATTAAATAGTATTAATAAAATAAGATGTTTGAATGTTCACTTTGAATTTCAAATCCTGACGAAATTATCAGAACAAATAACAGAAGGAAAATGTGGCAAAAGCATAATTTAAGAAAAGTTGAAGGACCAAAAGGAAATTTGCCATTTTTGTCTTACTATATGAGCCACACTTAACATTTTTTTTCATTTTTGTTCTTCTTCACCGTGGGTTTTTTTCTCTCCATTTCCAATTTGATTTTTCTTTCAATTTGTGAAGGAAAAGTGTTTGAAACTTGAATTAAGTACTAAATAATCTATCCTCCATCAAATTATGCCATAGAAAATCAAGAAAATTTCAAGAACATCAAGCTAGGAATTTCGGCCATTTTGAATAATTTTAGGTAATTTATTGTTTTGTTGGATTTTATGGTTTAATTAGGTTAATTTGTTGTTGGTAGGATTGGATAAATGGTTTAATTGCATCAATTGATGCATTAAGCATTTTTGCCCAATTTCCAAACCCTAAATAAATGTTGTGCGGTTGGATTTTGTGTAAATTAGTTAGATGTGTAAATTGAGTATAGAATAAGTCAATTGGATGTTTATTGGTGATTAATTAATGTTCACATTGTTGTAGAAAACTCGATTGAAGAAAGTCGCCGATTTTGGCCTATAGCAAGAATTTGAGGAATTGGGTGGCAAAGCAATTTTGCTAGGTGATTTGGAGTGATAGGTGAGTATTTTATACATCATTTGTCATGCCTAAATTGTTAAAATGTCAATTGGAATCTATATGTGAAAAGGCAATTTTGGCTGAACCCTAATTGGCTTAAATTGCTTGATTTTTGTTCTTGGTTTTGGGCTTGTTTTCCATGCCAAATTGATATGCTTGATGAAGATTATTGAGTTGTGATTGTTGCCTATGAATTACTTTCAATGTGTATGTTTGTTGATAATTGGTACAATGTCAGTATTGCACCAAAATCATGCCGAAAAATCCATAGGCCAACCATTTGAATGCCAATATCGCCAGCGACAATGGCATGTCAATTGCATCAACTTTTTGGTAGCAAATGACCAATTTATTTTTCTTCACATTATTGGTTGCTAGACCCTTGGTCATTGTTTAATCGATTATTATTGATGTCTTATTGACTTTATGCTCATTAAATTGATTACTAATGAGTTATTGATACTTGTCGATGCCATTATTTTGAAATGGTATCTATTGATAAGTTTATTGCTTCTATTGACTCCGAGGTGATTTGACAGAGCAGCCATCCGACAGGGTAGTGAGTTCATGCTATCGGCTTTGTGCACAAAGTATTGTTTGATACCCTGTACTAGGAATGGATGTCCTAGTCATAAGACCTGATCCGTCTTATGTTTATTTATATATACATATATAGTGATTTGTGCTTGACACATTTCTATGCATTTCATAGCTCTATATCTGTCATTTCCATCTTGTCTATGTAATATGTACTTCATTGATGTGATTATTTACTTACAGTCATATTTTGTACTTGATTCTGTATTACAGATATTCCTGAGCAGATTGATTCATTTATGTCATCTGCGTATTGTTTATTGATATTCCATTATCCATTATATTAGTCGATGCATATTAGATTCACTGATTATCATATATACTCACCCTCTCACTGTTTACCCACTCAGGTGCAGAGTAGGAGGCAGATTCCTAGTTCTTGTTTCTCCAAGGAATTCTGTAGTATGTTAAAGACTTTAAACACTATATCATTATATATGAATATTAGATGCTCCAGAGGTATTATATAATGGTATAGACATATTGTTTATGTAAGTGTATGAGACATTTTAAAGTATAAATGTATAAGATTATGGAAGTTACATAATGAAAAGTGTATTTGTGAATGTATGATTATAGAATTGAAATGTGATTGATGAGTATAGATATATTTCCGTTGCGATACTGATATTCTATGGGTGCAGGTCGCCTTGGCATCTCCCACACCCTAGGACTGTCACGGCCTGCCAAATCAGGTCGTGACAGAGATGGTATCAAAGCCCTAGGTTGCCGATATCAAAGCTCTGGGTTACAAATATCAGAGCATAGATTACAGAGGAATAGTGACTAAGTACAGTATCGTTAGAGTTAAGGGAACCATAAACCATAGGGATTCCTGTATCATCTTTTATTGCATTCGTCAAATATAAGTATTTTGCGCTTCTGTACTATTCTGAATACATATTATGTTTTTCAGACAGTTTTACAGAGATGTCTGACGACAAAGATAAGGATACCAGAGAGGCAGAGGTAGACTCTAATGAGTCCCTGGTCAGGGAAGTTTCTGTTTCTAAGGGACTGTCTAGATCCTGACAGACTACAGGGGATATAGAGAGGAGTGATATGAGATGATGAGGAGAATGATGGATTCGCTTAGGGAGCTAGTGGATTTGAGGCGAGAATGACAAAATGTACTGCCACCGCCAATACCAGCAGCAGTGCCACCCCCTGTTGCACCTGCTACAGTACCAATTGCTCCAATTCCTATACAGCCAGCTGTGGTTCTTGGAGAGCCTATTGTACAGGGAGCCCGCCTAGTTATTGATGAGGGCGAAGTATCTATGTTTAGTTTTCTAAAGTTAAGTCTGCCAAAGTTTAGAAGCGAAAAAGGCGATGAGCCAGTCGATTTTCTTGAGGAGGTTGAGAAGGTAGTTAGGAGAATACTTTGTTCTGATATCCGAGCATTTGAGCTTGTGGGTTTGCTGCTGAAGGGGAAAGCTTGGACTTGGTTTTCTTGAAGGATGGAGCCCCGACTGTATGGATAGCATCCTCCTACTTGGGCTGAGTTCAGACAGGTACTGATTGATGAGTTCCTGATAGAAGGGGTTAAGATCAGGAACCTGATACAGTTTGAGCAGCTAGAGCAGGGTGCTAGATCAGTTGAGGACTACACTGAGGAGTTTATTAGATTGAGTAGAAATGCTATGCATATTGCTCCTACTGAGGAGGACTTGATTGTAAGATTCATAAGAGGATTACATGCCTCACTTCACAATGTCTTGATTGCTACAGAGTTTACATCTCTGACTACTATCATTGATAAGGCTAATCAAATGGAGGAAAAGTATAAGTTAGAGAGAGCAAATAGAGATTAGAAACGAAAAGGTGGACTTAGTTCTCAGACTAGAAAAGGTGAGGCTAGTTCCCAACCGAGACAAATAGAGCTTGTGCCTAGATTTGATCAAAGACCTTCATTAGGCAGTCAAAGGAGGACTCTGAGTAGAGGGCCTCCAATGCAGTCAGCATATGCTTATTCATAAGGATTTTCTCGACCTATTACCTAGATGCCTAGTATGCCCATTTGTGACTTTTGTGGTATAAGGCATGGAGGAGAATGTCATAGACAGTCAAGTGCTTGCCTAAAATGTGGGCAACATGGCCATTTCATTAAGAGATGTCCTTTATAGGGAAATCAACAGTCATCTGCTATAGTATCTCAGCCTACAATGTAAATGAGTCATAATGTGATTAGAGAGGCTCCTAGTAGGGGCAGAGATAAAGGACAAGATCCTAGTAGTAGTCAGGCCCCAGCAGATAGAGGCCAAGGAAGAGGTTTTGTTGTGAACACACAGGAGACATAGAAATTTGATAATGTAGATACAGGAATGATTTTAATACAGAATGATATAACAGATGCCTTAGTTGACTTTGGTGCCACATACTATTTTGTTTGTATTAGAGTTAAATAGAGAGAGATAAATTATTTAATATGCCCTTAGAGATAACTATACTTATGGGGGAAGAATATATGAGTGAATTATTGTTATCCTGGATGTGTTATTAGAATTAATGATAATATTTTTTATGCTAATTTGATAGAGTTACTTGTGTTACAACTTGATGTAATACTTGGTATGAATTTGTTAACTGCACAATGAGCAGTTATTGATTGTTATGAGAAGAAAGTCAGATTCTGGTTGCCAGAATTTGAGTTCCAAAGTGATAAGTATGAAACTAGAATCAGTTTCATTTCTGTTATTCAGGCTAGAAAGATGATAAAGAAGGAATTGTACAGTGTATCTAGTATATGTAGTGAATGTGTAAAAGATTTCAATTGGAATTGTTCGGACACCTATGGTCCGAGAGTTCTTTGATATCTTTTCTGAGCAGTTGCAAGGCACTTCTCAAAGATTGATTGGATAGTTAAAATTTAAGAAAGAAAATGTACCCAAGAGTGTTTTAGAACCCGGTATGGACACTATAAGTTTCTGGTATTGTCATTCGGGTTAATTAATGTTCCAACTACATTTATGGATTTAATGAACAAAGTGTTTAAGTTATGTATTGAATAAGTTTATAGATGATATCCTTATCTATTATATGAGTGAAGAGGAATGTGTATAGCACTAGAGGATTGTGTTATAGACACTATGAGAGCATAAATTGGATGCCAAGCCATCTAAATGTCAATTTTTGGCTAATTGAAAATGTATTTCCTTAATCACGTGGTATGTAAAGCTGGTACCAAGGTTGAACCTAAAAGGGTAAAAGTAATAGTTAATTGATCTCGACCTATTAATGTTTCCGAGATGTGTCGTTTCCTTGGTTTGGAGATTACTACAAGAAATTTGTAAAAGATTTTTCTAAGATTGCAATTTTAATTGATTAAGTTGATCAGTAAACAAGAAAAGTATCAATGGACATATGATGTGCGAGCATAGTTTCCAGACAATGAAGTCTTGTCTCACTAGTGGTCTAATGTTAACATTGTCATCAGAGGATGATGAATTCACAGTGCAATGTGATGTTTTCAAAGTTAGATTGAGATGTGTTCTAACGCAGAATAGAAAAGTGAATGCATATGTTTCTCGATGATTAAAGAATCATGAGATGAATTATCTAACATATGATTTGAAGATGGCAGCAATAGTTTTTGCATTAAAGATTTAGAGATATTGTTTTTATAATGTTAAGCAGGAAATTTTTGGGAATTATAATAGTCTGCTATATATTCTGCAATAGAAGAATCCGGGTAAAGTTAATGCTATAGCAGATGCTCTCAGTTGAAAGACTATCAGCAATATAACTCACATCTCAATTTTCAGAAGATCTTTGATTTGTGAAATGAATGAGTTAGCTGATATAGGTATAGAATTGGATTTGGATCCCTGGATCGAAACGAGGCTCTGATAGCCAATTCCAGGTTAAGCTATTGCTAATTGATGATATTAAAGTGACACATTATCAGGATCCATATCTTATGATGTTAAAGAGGGGTAAAGCATTAGAGTTCACAGAAGAGGATAGTATTTGGAATGTGATAAACATCTATGTGTATCCGATGTTTATAGACTCCAGGATTTGATTTTAAGAAAGGCCCATTATTCTCTCATAGTGTATATCCTAGAATCACCAAGATATGTCATGACTTAAATAATGTTTATTGGTGGCCTAATATGAAAAGAGATATGGCTAAGTTGTGTTCACAAGCTTAGCCTGTCAACAAGTTAAGATTGAACACCAGAAAGCCATCGAGTTGATACAGATGATATAGTTACCCGAGTGGAAATGCACTATGAAATATTGTAATTAGATTGGCAAAGTCTACTCATTTTTTTGAGGTTAAGACTAATTATGATCCAGCTCAATATGCACAACAATATGTTGATTAGATTGTAAGGCTCATGGAGTACCTTTAATGATAATGTCTGACAGAGAAATGCAATTTACTTCTCGATTTAGCAGAAATTCCAAGAAGCTATGGGTACTTAGTTAAGGTTCAATACAGCGTTCCATCCATAAATGGATGGACAATCAGAATGAATGATACAAACATTAGAAGATATGTTAAGGTTAAGTGTTCTGTAATTTAAAGGATATTGGGATCAATATTTATCATTGATTTAATTCTCTAGAAAGATACCAAAAGAGTTGTGCAGATTCGAAAAGAAAGATGCATATCTTGCAATTGGTGATCATGTTCTCTTTAAAATATCAGCTATGGAAAGTGTTATGAGATTTGGTAAGAAAAAAAAGCGGTCACTGAGATGTGTGAGACCATATGAGGTATTAGAAAGGATTGGTAATGTATCGTACAGTTTGGCTCTTCCTTTTAGTATGAGCCATGTTTATCAAGTCTTTTATATCTTGATGTTATGAAATTATGAGCCAGGATAGTTATATGTATTGAAAGTGCAGAATATTGATGTTAAGGAAGAAATGTTATAAGAGTCGAGCTATAGAAAGTGTAAATCGTCAAGTTCGACAATTTTGGAATAAAGAGATTTCAATGGCAAAAGTGTTATGAAGGAATCAGTATATGGAAAAGTGTACATGGGAGAAAAAAAAATGAAAGCCAAGTATTTGTTCTTGATCCAACATTAAGGTATGTGTGTATTTAAATTCGAGGACGATTTTTTTTTTAAGGACGGTAGAATGTAATACCCTAGAAAAAGCGTAACATGTTTTTGTGAATAAAGTTCTCAATATATGGTTTAAAATTATTGAAATGACTAATGATAATTTTAAAAATTCAATTAGAGCGAAAATGAGAAATTTTTTCGAAAATCATCGGTACCGATATCGCTGCCGCAAAAATAGCAATCCGATCGATGAATGAATTTATGATTTTAGATAGAGGGTAAATGATTATGTGTATGCAAGTGTAAATACAGTAAAAATAAAGAGGTAAAAATATTTAAGAACACTTATAAAATAAGCGATGACAAAATCATAAATAAAGGAAACTTTGGGGGTATAGTGAAATTTTGACAGTTTGAGTTTTATAACGACTCTAAAACTATTTTTATTAAATAGTATTAAAAAAAATAAGATGTTGAATGTTCACTTTAAATTTCAAATCCCAATGGAATTGTCAGAACAAATAATCGAAGGAAAATGTGGCAAAAGCACAATTTAAGGAAAGTTGAAGGACCAAAAGGAAATTTGTCATTTTTGTGTTACTACATAAGCCACACTTAACATTTTTTTTCATTTTTGTTCTTCTTCACCATGGGTTTTTTCTCTCCATTTCCAATTTGATTTTTCATTCAATTTGTGAAGGAAAAGTGTTTGAAACTTGAATTAAGCACTAAATAATCCATCCTCCATCAAATTAAGCCATAGAAAATCAAGAAAATTTCAAGAATATCAAGCTAGGAATTTCGGCCATTTTGAAGAATTTTAGGTAATTTATTATTTTGTTGGATTTTATGGTTTAATTAGGTTAATTTGGCGTTGGTAGGATTGGGTAAATGGTTTAATTGTATCAATTGATGCATTAAGCATTTTTGCCCAATTTCCAAACCCTAAGTCAAAGTTGTGTGGTTGGATTTTGTGTAAATGAGTTAGATGTGTAAATTGAGTATAGAATAAGTTAATTGGATGTTTATTGGTGATTAATTGATATTCACATTGTTGTAAAAAATTCGATTGAAGAAAGTCGTCGATTTTGGCCTATAGTAAGAATTTGAGGAATTGGGTGGCAAAGCAATTTTGCTAGGTGATTTGGAGTGATAGGTGAGTCTTTTATGCATCATTTATCATGCCTAAATTGTTAAAACATCAATTGGAATCCATATGTGAAAAGGCCATTTTGGCCAAACCCTAATTGGCATAAATTGCTTGATTTTTGTTCTTGGTTTTCGACTTGTTTTCCATACCAAATTGATATGCTTGATGAAGGTTATTGAATTGTGATTATTGCCTATGAATTGCTTTCAATGTATATGTTTATTGATAATTCGGGCAATGTCAATGTTGCACCAAAATCATGCCGAAAAATCCGTAGGCCAACCATTTGAATGTCATCATTGCCAACGACAATGTCATGCCAATTGCGTCAACTTTTTTTACCGCAAATGACCAATTTATGTTTGTTCCCATGATTGGTTGCTAGATCTTTAGTCATTGTTTAATCGATTATTAGTGATGTCTTATTGACTTTATGCTCATTAAATTGGTTACTAATGAGTTATTGATACTTGTCGATGCCATTATTTTGAAACGGTATCTATTGATGTGTTTATTGCTTCTATTGACTCTGAGGTAATTTGACAGAGCTACCATTTAGACAGGGTAGTGAGTTCATGCTGTCGGCTTTGTGCATAAAGTATTGTTTGATACCCTGTACTAGGAAGGGATGTTCTAGTCATAAGACCTGATCCGTCTTATGTTTATTTATATATACATATATAGTTATTTGTGCTTGACACATTTCTATATGTTTCATGGATCTATATATCTGTCATTTCCATCTTGTCCATGTGATATGTACTTCATTGATGTGATTGTTTACTTACAGTCATATTTTGTACTTGATTATGTATTACAGATATTCCTGAGCAAATTGATTCCGTCACGACCCAACTTGGGAGCCATGACGGTCTTAGGGTACGGGTGTTGCCTTAGCTACTATTACCACAAAGAACCCAATTATCTATATGACAATGGCAACCAATACATGTAACTATCTCAAATATAACTTAATAATTCTTTGAAAATTTGACAACATCTCCTCTATATATGATCATGCCTAGCTATAAAAATGCAAATAAACACTTCCAATATACTTTATCATCAATACTCATATCTTTATCAATGATCCCTCTGGACCTCCAATAACAACTCAGTACATATTTGTATATCTCAAGATATATATATATCCATAGCAATTTTATATGCAAAATCATATGAAACACAATCACAAATATATACGTGCTACTCCTTAGTTTACAGTACTATGGAACCTCTATACTGTACAAATATTTACATATACTTTTGGGACTTGAATTTTACATATTTCAAGTAATACAATTCCAAGGCATGGATAGAAGATGCCAATGGAATTCGAGCCTCACTGCAGACCTGAAAATCATAAACCACTAAGGGGGTGAGTATAAAAATACTCAGTGAATCCATATGTATAAAAATGCAGTAGATGTCATATTACCATAGTTGCCCATATATGGCCTGTAGAAT
>CANXYC010891184.1:0-10005 GCA_948193065.1 Aleurites moluccanus | reverse complement strand
TGTAAATAAAGTTTGTAGTTAAGTTCCATGGTACTGTATATAGTTGGCATATAATTATTATGTTGTTTGATGCATTTTGGTTTGTATATAAGTGTTGGTTGGAGTATAAGTTAAATTGTTGTATATTGTTTATATTTGAGTATTATGAAGTGTATTGAGCTAATGTGGTATATTGAGTTATTGTTGAGTATTGATTATGGATGAGTTTGAGAAATTGTAGAGATCCAGAGGGATCTGTTGGTTTGAGTTGGATGAGATTAATTATAAAAGTGTTTATTATATGTTTTTAGCCAGGGCATGCTCCATAAATAGAGGAGATGCTGCCCGTTTTTATTTGTATTGCTTAAGCTATATTAAGCTTATTGAGTATGCATGCCATATAGTTTATTTAATGGGTTCTTCGTGGTATTGGTAGCATAAGCATCACCCGTACCCTAGGACCGTCATGGCTCCTAAGTTGGGCTGTGACAGGCTATAACAGGATTCAGGTCAATCCTCCTGATAAGGAAAAGACATCATTCGTAATAGAATGGGGCACTTATTGCTATAGGGCTATGCCATTTGGTTTAAAGAATGCAGGGGCAACCTATCAAAGGATGGCAACCACCATTTTCTATGACATGATCCACAAAGAAGTAGAGGTTTATGTTGATGATATGATTATAAAGTCTGAAATGGTGGGAGGATACCTGGAGGCATTAAGAAAATTCTTTCTAAGACTAAAACAGTATAACCTGAAGTTGAATCCTGCCAAATGTCTTTTTTGTGCATCTTTTGGGGGTGTTCCTAGGATACATGGTCAGTAAAAAGGAAATAGAGATTGACCCTGCCAAGTCAAAGGAAATTTTGGAAATGCCAACTTTGAAGACAGAAAAGGAGATCAGAGGTTTCCTACGGCATTTGCAATACATCAGTCAGTTCATCGACTAGTTAGCTGACACATATGGTCCTATCTTCAATCTATTGAAAAAAGGAACTCCTAAACAATGGAATTATGAATGTCAGTAAGCTTTCGAAAAGATTAAAGAGTACATGTTGAATCCCCCTTTTCTATAACCTCTAAGGCAAGACAAACCTCTACTCTTATATTTGTCCGTAACCTAAGAAGTTATGGGTGAAATGCTCGCTCATAATGCAGTTGATTCCCATAAAGAGAAAGTCATTTGCTACTTGAGCAAGCGCATGCTTGTACATGAACTTAAATACAATCAGATTGAGAAGTTATGCCTAGCTCTAGTCTGGGTATGTCACAAATTGCAACATTATTTAGGTTCATATACCATACATGTTATTGCTGATAAGTGCTCCTTAAAATTCCTTATGGAGAGGCCGGTTTGTCACGTCCCAAAAATGGAACATGACGGTCTTAGGATGCAGGAATTGCTAGAGGCAATCGACACCCGTAGAACCCTTTATCCTATCTAATTACCATCTGATTATTATCCAATTAATTACTTATTATGCATTATGTAACTCTGTAATCTATAGTCTGTCATTCTATGATCTGTTATTTTATTATTTGTAATCATTATCCAAACATACCATAATCATAACATACCTCCATATAATATCATATATCCATTTATACAGTCTATGTATAACCATTAATATATAACCATGGAGCAAACTAAAATAATTTACAACACTGAGTTTAAATAATTATATTGTATTCAAAACACAGCAGGATTCCACAGAGGAAGGAGGTTCTGGAATCCAACTTCTACTCTTGCCCTGAAAAATGGTAAACCACTAAAGGAAGGAGTATATATATACTCGGTGAATCTAATACGCATCATATAATGGTTAAATATTAGGTAATCAATAAATAACAGATAAATAATTCATAGGTTACTGTGTTGCACACCAAAATATAGAAATAAAGAAATTTAACAAGAAACAAGGGTATGGAACCAATAAAGAGGTTATCAATACTCATATCATGTAGATAAGACAAATAATGGGCCTTAACACATTTAAACATATGTAACCATATGTAATATACATAAGGCGGGTCATACCTTATGGTTAGGACAATTAATCCTTCCCAGCTAGGGCTCATTATAACAATGTACACATTACCGATGGAATTTACCTGCTACCCCGTAGATAAGGAAGTTCTGTCAAATCAATATATAGTTAAATAATAGGATGGAACAAGTCCATGGATATCAATGGAAGTCATTAACTCATCAATTTTCAATTAGAATACAAATTAAGCAATTGGTATTGTCAATCAATTATGTGTAAGTATAGGTTTGGTTACAAGGTACTCATTCAAGGTCAAATGGGTTGGCACAATTGGCTAGCCAATGTAGCTGGTAATAATGGCATTCAAATGGTAGGCCTATGAATGTTTCATTGGGATATTTCATCAAACATATGGTGTGCAACTTTCAAAGGTCATTTTGGCATGATTTGGGTGCAACTTCAACATTGCCCCAAAATCAAATATCAAGCTCACAAACAAGGCTACACAATAGGCATTTGGTATCCAATAAACAAGAACACATAAAGGATCAAAATGGCTTAGAATTCAAAGGCAAAACATAGCAAAATTTCAAAGGTGAATAGTAATGCTAGGTTCGACCAAGATTGGCTTTTCAAGGAAGGTTTCCAATCAATATTTCAATGCATTAAACATGTTAAATTATGCATATTAAACTCACTTAGTACTTCAAATTGGCTTGAAAAATTGGTTTTCCACCAAAAGCTTTAAATAAGGCAAAACTCACAATCTTCCACTTCTTTGTGTTCTACATCAAATCAATCGTCAATTTAGCTTCCAAATGCATCTAATTAAAACATTAAGAATCATTAATCTAGGGTTTCATACATTACAACTTCAATTAGGGTTTGGGAAATTTGGGATTTTCAACTAAATGCATCAATTGATGCAATTGAACACCAAACCCATCTAATTCAACACTTAGAACACTTGATTAACCTAAATAATCAATGGAAACATTTTGTTACCTCTTGGTGTAGGATGGGCCAAAATCTCCTTTCCAAAAATTCTTGATTTCCTTTGGTTAATATGATGAGAAATGGATAAAAACTCGTAAAACAAGGTTGCTATTTAGGTTTTCTTCAACTTTTTCTTGGAAATTTGGTTTGAAAATCGGTGGGAGGTGATGAACAATGGTTTGGTCAAGGCTTGAAGAGAAGAAGAAGATGAGCAAAAAAATAGCTAACTGTCCTTTATATAGGTGGGAGAATTGGCAAATTATGTTTTCATCCTTAAAACTTTCTTGAATTAGACTTTGACCCCACAACTTTTTGTAATTAATTCTGTTAATTCTGTTGAGATTTAGATTTCAAAATGGGGGATGAAATAGCTTATTTTTATCTATAGTTTATTATTATACTGCTTTCATAGTCATTCTGAAAAGTGAATAGTGGATTTTTGAAAATACCATTAAAGTTTCATTTATTTACGGTTTTGCCACTCTATTGATTTTCCATCATTTTTAATACTTTTCCATACTTTCTTCACATAATTAACTATTATTATTTTTAATCTCTCATTAGCCATGAAACTGAGAAAATTTAGCTTTAATTGATTACTGTATTAATTCTTCAAATTTCTTAAGTACTGTCGGTGTTTTCGATCCGATAACTACTGAAACTGTCTAATTACTGTAGCATGCATCTATGGTATTACACAGTTCTCAATAAAAAAATGACACAATGGATGGCAGTTCTCGAGGCATTTGATCTAAAGTATGTCTCAAGAAAAGCAATTGGGGGAAGCATCACAGCCGACCAACTAGCTACAGCTCCTATACAGAGTGATGATTCTTTTGAACCTGAATTCCTAGATGAAGATATCATGGAAATGGAGCTAGAAGTATGGAAAATTTTCTTTGATGGTGCAACTAACAGTAAGGGTTTCAGAGCTGGTGTTGTCTTAGTCACGCCATATGGGGATCATTTGCCCATGGCTATTAAACTTGCCTTCAAGGTAACCAATAATGAAGCTGAGTATGAAGCATGCACATGTGGGTTGGAATGTGCTGTCAACATAAAAATCAACTACTTAGAAGTTTATGAGGATTCCAATATGATTGTCTCCCAAGCTCTTGGCAAATGGAAAATAAGAGAAGAACGCTTAGTGCCTTACTTTCAACGAGTGAATGATCTCGCAGAGAATTTCCATGAGTTAATTTTCCATTTCTTGCCTCGAGCTAAAAATTAATTAGCTAATGTTTTGTTAACTACGGCTTCCATAATGGACATGATGGGTACCAAGATAGTCCGATCAGTGGTCATTAAAGTACGGCGACAACAGGGTATGACACTACTTATATGCATATTTAACTAGTCGATAGGAAACTATGGTTCTAAGATATCTTTAATTTCATAAAATCTCAACAGTATCCAAAAAAGGCATCAAAGTCAGACTGTAGAACATTAAGATAGCTTGTTAGCAACTTCATGTAATATCCAATGCTTGAAATGTTATAGTACATATGTATTTGTTCATGTTTGTTTGATGAATATTAACATATGTACGTATAAGTTGATTGAGTTTGGACAAGTTAGAATGGAGAAAATATGAGAATTCTTCACCATCAGTTATTCAGGGGGGTAAAGATACCTTTCACCACCTTGAAAATAGTTTTCATGGGAGTGAAAGATCTTTCACCATCGCGAGAATACTTTCTGTGTAATTTTTCATTTTCCTAAGGAATTGACTTTCACGGGCGTGAAGCCTTGAGTCTATATAAGCTTGAATTCGTTTCTTTCATTTTTATCTCACCCATTTCATTCTTCTTCCTCTATTTCTTCATAAATACACTTCACCCACCCATAAATTCATTAAATTCTCTTCTCAAACACTTATTTCATCTCTATTAGTGCAAGAATCAAGAATCAAACCTTCAAGAACATCAAGATTTCAGATTTCTCTAGGATTCTCCATTTCTAGGAATTAAAGGTATTTGTTCCAAACTTTAATCTAAGTTTAAGATAATTTAATACATAGTTAGAATATATGATTATGAGTAATGAATAGATGTTTAAGAGCATCAATTGGCAATTATTATGGATTATAGCAAGATATATATGGATTTAGGGTTTTGGGTGACTAGTAGTTATTCATCCCAATCTTTCACATTTCTTTAATAAGTGATTAAATTGATGTTAGAAAACATATTAGGACTCTAAAAGATTATTAGAATCATAAGAATTTACCATGTATAATATTATTGGGCATAAACCCTAATTATGAGTATTTGAGGATTTGACATAGGAGAGGAGAACTCAAGGAATATATAATATTATTGAATGTACAAGTAACTGAGGGAAATATAAG
The DNA here is from genome assembly GCA_948193065.1 of Aleurites moluccanus. Lineage (NCBI taxonomy): Eukaryota > Viridiplantae > Streptophyta > Magnoliopsida > Malpighiales > Euphorbiaceae > Aleurites > Aleurites moluccanus. Next base: position 4,691 of record CANXYC010891184.1, on the reverse strand, counting down.
GATAAATTGCTTTGAGGTAAGTATGAACTATGTTAATGTATATTGTTATCCATTAATTGTACTTGCTACTCTTTTCTTACTTCATGAAATTTTTCTTAAATTCATTGTTGATGAACTTAAACCTATAAAATTCATAATTGTAAACTATAAATTGTCGAGACCCTCCTAAATAAGTCAATTACATGAATGACTTGGTTGTTGTTTTTCTTGGACCAAGATCATTATATACTTATTTTTGTAATTGAATAACTATATGTAAATATGTGATGATGGTCTTGTGACCACTATGTTTCTTGATAATATGTCTAAGCTATATAATCCATGACCCACATGTAAATAAATGCTCTTTCCAATGAGAGTTAGTTCATTGGTCCAATGTACACATTGGGAACCCAACTGATAGGGTTTTAGTTAGTGTCCCTCATAGTTGGGGACTAGAAACACTAGGCATGTGCCCTGTGCAAGCATATAGAGACTTTGAGGTGATAAGGTGCACCAATATGCTATGCTATGATCTATTCTGAGTTCTATTTCATGATATGATTTATAATGCCATTCTTTATGGGCATTCACATGTTAAAGAAACCATGATTGTTCATGTTATGATTCTTTGTGCCATGATTTTGATAATCTATTTCCTTATGATATTCCAATAATACATTGAATATATGTTCAAGTTCACACTTATCCTCTATGTCTTTATGATACTTGTAAGCATTAGTGTAGTTTATATCTTACTGAGTTGAAGGCTCACTCATATTCTGTGGATTTTAGGTGATAGTGTAGCACTAGAGGGAGCTAATATAAAAGACAGAGCTTCTTGATTCATCCCTCTAAGAAGATTCTATGTAATTCTTTTGGTATATATTATTTTGTATTATGGTATTTATATGTATGAGGAGTATACTCTAGAGCTTCGTAGTTAGATGTTAAGGAAGATATTAATTGATGTATGAATTGATAAATTGTGGGTTGCCCTTATTCCTTATTGATGTGGGACGTATCTTTTGATCTGTAAGGAACAAGAGGAAATCATATGATGATGTATAGAAATGCATGAATGATGATTATATGATTCATAGAATTGAGATTCATGATGATAAATGTGTATGATATAGATATTTGTGATGTATAAGATCCAGGATATGAGTGTTCTACAGGTTTATGGTGGACTTAAGCCTACCCTTGCCCTAGGACAGTCGCACCACTGGAGTTGGAGTGTGACACTTCATCCCAAATGGTGATGTACTATACAAAAGAGCATGGGACAATATTCACCTCAGATGTGTGACAAAGAAAGAAGCTCAGCAGATCATGGAATGGGTTCATAGAGGAGAACATGGACCACATATGAATGGTTTTTCTTTGGCAAGGAAGATCATGAATTTGGGATACTTTTGGCTGACCATAAATGAGGATAGTGCTAAGTATGTACAAAAATGCAATAAGTGTCAAATTTCCACCAAACTATAGAAGAGACCTCCAATTCCACTATAGTCGACTGCAACTCCTTAGCCGTTTGCAACTTGGGGCATAGATGTCATTGGCCAAATCAACCCAAAATCTTCAAATGGACATGAGTACATATTGGTAGCCATTAACTACTTCAGAAAGTGGGTGGAAGCAGCCTCTTATAAAGTATTGAATGCTAAAAAGGTAAAGCACTTCATTCAAACCAACATAATTTGCTAATATGGGTTGCCTTTCGATGTCATATTAGACAACGGCTCACATTTCCAAAAAGAAGTAGTCAACCTGTTCAAGAGGGAAAAGATCCAACATTATAAGTTTTCACCTTACCGTCCATAAATGAATGGGGCAGATGAAGTGGCGAACAAGACTCTCATGACTATATTGCAGAAGATGATTACTAGTCATAGGAATTGGCATGAGCATCTTCCAAATGCTTTATGGGATATCAAACTTTTGTTCGCACCCCAACTGGGGCAACACCCTATTCCCTAATTTATGGCATGGAAGCAGTTCTTCCAATTGAGATGCAAATCCAATTTGCCAAGGTTATACGCAAAAATTATCTAGATGAAACAAAATGGATTAGAGGATATCATGATCAGCTGAATGTCATAGACTAGAAAAGAATGGATGCTTTGTATCATATTTAGGGTTATCAATAGTAGCTTGCTAGACATTTTAACAAAAGGGTAACTGACAAAGGGTTAGAAGAAGAAAACATGGTCTTGAAGGAAATCAAAGCTCCAGTTCATGATCCAAGGGAAAAATTTTAAACTAACTGAGTTGCTATATACATACTCAAGAAGATCCTGTCTGGCGGAGGAGTTATACTCATGGACCTAGATGAGAATGAATTGTTGAATCCTTGCAATCTAGATCAGCTTAAAATATACTTTGTATAATGAATTATGAAAATAGAACTATGAGGACATGATTCTTCAAAAAAAAAAAAGAATTAAAATATAAAAGTATTATGGAGATATGTAGGCAACCCACTTCTAAGTATTGTCCAAAGCATAATAAAATTATCATTTTTTGTGTCATAATTAACTGACTCTTGCTTGCTAGGTTCAAAACCTGTAAGGACGGCTTAGGCAAAAATTAGAGTATCTCGGCGAGTTGAAAACCCGAAAGGGCAATTTGGACAAAAATTAGAGTAATAAAAAAAAGTGAGAAAATAAATGTCTCATTTTGACTATCATATCTGACAAAGTCATAAATCATCGTTCCAGTCATCATGGATTTCTGTCTGGTTTCAATCATGCAAATAAAATTCTTATCTCATTCATTCCATTCAAAAGTCATGTCATGAGTCAAAAATCAGCTCCGTCTCATTTTATTCAAATCACAAAGTCCAAACAAAATATCAAAAATATCCAAGTCAAAATAAAGTCCTACATAATCCTAGGTGGACAGAAGCAATACAAAAAAGCAAAGAAATCCTAACTATAAGGACTCCTCCTTTTAGGATGGATATCTCTATCAGCATCTGATTCATCATCGGTTGGTCTCTTTCCAAGTGCTTTATCAGAAGCTCTATCTGCTGTCGTCATCTCCGCATCTCTGGTGTCAGCAGTCCCCTTGTTCATCTCCATCATCTCTGTCATTCCTACAGCTAATGTCTATATAGCAGTCATAGCTCTGTCATCTATCTTTATCCCTGCCTCTAGTTCCTTTATTAAGGTGGATCGCCTAATTTTCTCAGTAGGCCAAACCAAGGTAATGAACCAAGCATCATACCCCTCCAAACTGTCTGATAAACTAGCTGGTCTCACAAAATGCATAAACCTCCTCCAGCCATTCATTATGGCTTAAGCCACATCAGCATTAATCACGAATGTAGGGAAAATAACTCTGCCTGGTGGAATACCCTATGATGACCTATTTGCCTCAGAATCTTGGTGCTGTGGTAAAAGCTGGTCAACCCCATGCCCATTAAGTACACTATCCTATAGCCAAAACTCATCATTATGAAGGAACCAATCTCATACCAAGGGCCATACCATAAAATATTATATGGATCCAGTTCCAACAACCAAGTAGTCCATTCTCTTTATGAGTAAAAGCGGATCAGGGTATGGTGCATGCGGTACCTAGTAGCATAATAAGGTAAACTATCTAGAGGACCAACTATCTGAAGATGATCCTTTAACCAGACCTAAGTCATCCCAAAATAGAAATTAAAAATCACAAGGGGTTTAGACAAAAAAGAACCAAACAAAAAAAAGAAGAGTTATACCTAAAGAATGACCGGATTCACATACTAAGAACCCTACACTCTGTAATTAGCATCCAAACTTAGAAGGGTCTCAGTCATAATCAGAATCGCTATTGTACACCCTTGCTACCTCCGAGCCACTAGCTCCACAATCTCAATATCTCCCTAGCCAGGTGTGGTGTCTTTTGCATTGATGGTCCGGATTCAAACCTAAGGTATATCGGTAATGTAACACCTCAGTTTAGCCTTAACCTATCCTTTATAGAGTTCTTTGGGGAGAGATTTTTTGTTTTCTTTATATTGTGATATTAATATGTATTTATGCATGTTATTTGAATTATTTTTAGGCATAGAAATGGTTTAGAGGCTGCTCGGATTTAATCGGTAAATTTTGAGTTTTTGGTGAATTGGGGGCAAAATGGTCATTTTTCGCCCGTCGGAATTTTATAAATTTAATATCATATTTAAAGAGAGAAAATAATTTCAAGACTTGAAAATGATCTTATTTTATTTATTTGAGCAGTAGTTTAAGAAATAATCTCGGTCGAAAAATCATTATCGGCACGTAACGCGATTTTGGTGTTTCGGTTGCACAAGGGGTATTTTGGTCATTTCCTTTATAATATGGAGTTATCAAGTATGTGCAACCACATGGTATTAATTTAGGCTTGATTAAATCCGACCGTTGGATCAAATGACTTTAAATTGAATGGTTAGATGAGTAGGTTGCAAAGTTGCTAACCTAAGCTCAATATATGGAATCATTGCCTTTGGTTTGTGATTTGATGTGTCAAAAGTATGTGTAACCAATCTAAGTTGACTTTGGATTAGCCAATAGGATTAAAGTAAGAAGAATGGATGGTTGGATTGATAGGTTTCACAAAGATTACTATGGAACCTAAATCATTGGATCAAATCTTTTGCTTTTGGATAAATTTGACTATTTATCATCTTCTTCCTTATAATTTTCAGCCATAACCACCATTCTTCTTCCTTCAAA
>CANXYC010890978.1:0-11494 GCA_948193065.1 Aleurites moluccanus | reverse complement strand
CACTGAGATCCATATCCTGTACCTCCAAAATGTGTGATGGATTGGATACATACTTTCACAGCATCGATATATGGAAAACCGAATGTATGTAGCTCATACTAGGTGGAAGAGCCAATGTATAGGCCACATTACCAATCTTCTATAAAATCTCAAATGGGCCCATAAACCTTGGTGATAATTTTTTCCTCTTTCCAAATCTCATAACACCTCTCATAGGTGAGACCTTAAGAAAGACATGACCACCAACTGCAAAATGTACATCCTTCCTCTTCGGATCAGCATAACTCTTCTGCCTACTGAAGGCAGTCCTCATTCGATCTCTAATCATAGACACCTTTTCCATAGTTTCCTTGATCAACCCTTGCCCCTCAAGCTGCTTCTCTCCCGGCTCCACCCAACACACTGGAGATCTACACTTCCTACCATATAGTGCTTCAAATGGAGCCATACTAATAAAAGAGTGATAGATGTTGTTATAGGAGAACTCTATCAATGGCAGATATTAATCCCAGTTACCTTTGAAATCTAGAACACACAATCTCAATATATCCTCCAAAGTCTACATTGTCCTCTCCGACTGCCCATCAGTCAGCGGATGGAAAGCAGTACTGAACTGTAACTGGGTACCTATAGCCTCCTGAAACTTCTACCAAAATCGTGAAGTAAACTGTGTACCCCTATCTGATATGATCATCAAAGGAACTCCATGAAGTCGCACAATCTTATCCATATACAACTGTGCGTACTGAGTTGCCGTGTAGCTGGTCTTAACCTTTAGAAAATGAGGAGACTTCATCAACCGGTCAACAATCACCCAAATAGAATCATAACCCCTCGAAGTCCTCGGTAGACCAACTATAAAATCCATAGTCACCTGTTCCCATTTCCACTCTAGCAACTCTATCTCCTGAAGAAGCCCTGATGGCTTATGATGCTCAAACTTAACCTGCTAGCAGGCTAAGCAGTTAGATACAAATTGAGCTACATCTCTCTTCATTCCTGGCCACCAATAAACATCTCTTAGATCATAGTATATCTTGGTAATCCCTGGATGTACATTGTATGCTGAGTAGTGAGCCTCTCTCATAATCAATCCAGAAGCCCATCAAAATCTGGTACACATATGCGCTTCCCACATCTTAGTACCCCACTCTGTACCTCTCCCTTGAGCTTCAGTAGATAATGATCCCTGTCCTGAGCCACTTTAATATCATCAAGTAACAGTGACTTCACTCAAAATTGGGCTATTAGAGCCTGGTTCCGATCCTGGGATCCCAACTCCAACTCTACTCCCAAATCTGCTAACTCTCTCATATCTCTGATCAATGGCCTCCTGCCAATCACAATATGAGCTAAACTGCCCATATATTTCCTACTCAGAGCATCTACCACTACATTGGCCTTCCCTGGGTGATAAAGGATCTTGCAGTCATAATCCTTAAGAAGCTCCACCCATCTGCGCTGCCTAAGATTCAGATTCTTCTGTAGAAATATATACTGTAGACTCTTATGATTAGTATATGTCTCACATTTCGATCCATACAAATAGTGTCTCCAAATCTTCAAGGCAAATATCACAGTTGCCATCTCCAGATCATGAGTCGGATAATTTGCTTCATGCTTCTTTAACTGATGAGAAGCATAAGCAATTATTCTACCAATTTGCATCAACACACACCCCAAACCAATCTGTGAAGCATCACAATACACAGTAAATTTCTCCCTTTCTACTGGTAATGCCAACACTAGAGCACTAGTGAGACAATACTTCAATGTCTGGAAACTGTGATCACACTCATCTGTCCATACATATCACTTCAGTTTCCTTATCAATCTAGTCAGTGGAGCTGCAATTCGAGAGAAATCCTTCACAAACCTCCTGTAATACCCAGCCATACCCAGAAAACTGCGAATCTTTGAAACACTGGTAGGCTGGGGCCAATTAGCAACCACTTTGATCTTCTGAGGATCCACCTTAATCCCATCATTGCATATCACATGCCCAAGGAAGCACACTTTGGTTAACCAGAACTGGCACTTAGATAACTTAGCATATAAAAGATGCTTCCGAAGTGTCTGCAACACAATCCTCAGATGCTCCACATGCTCCTCCTTAGTCTTGGAATAAATAAGTATGTCATCAATAAATACAATGACAAACTTATCTAAATATGACTTGAACACCCTGTTCATAAGATCCATGAAAGCTGCCGATGCATTGGTCAACCCGAATGGCAACACCAAAAACTCGTAATGCCCATATCGGGTTCTGAAAGCAGTCTTGGGTATATCACCCTTCATAATCTTCAATTGGTGATACCCAGACCTCAGATCTATCTTTGAAAAATGGCTGGCACCCTGCAGCTGATCAAATAAGTCATCTATCCGAGGCAATGGATACTTATTCTTTACAGTGACTTTGTTCAGCTACCTGTAGTCTATACACATCCTCAAAGAGCCATCTTTCTTCCTCACAAATAGTACTGGTGTACCCCATGGGGAACTGCTCGGTCTGATAAACCCTCTATCCAATAGCTCCTATAACTGTATCTTCAATTCCTTCAGTTCTGCTAGAGCCATTATGTATGGTGGAATAGATATAGGGTCAGTGCCTGTATGCACCTTAATCCCTATCAGGGGGCAATCCTGGTAACTCTCAGGAAACACATCAGGAAACTCCTGTACCACCAGTATCTGATCCAACTGTACAGAAGACTTTTGTACATCAATCACATGTGCTAAATAGGTTGAACAACCTTTCCCAATCATCCTCTTAGCCTGGATAACAGAAATCAGGTTAACCCGAAACTCCCGAATATTACCTTGAAACTCAAACTCTAGCTGCCCCTTAGGCTGAAATCTAACTCTCTTTCGATAACAGTCAATAACCCCTAGTGCCTCGCAAACCAATCCATACCCAAGATAACATCTAACTCTAGTACAGACAACTCAATCAGATCAACACGCAAGATGTTATCATCAATCTCAATAACACAATCAGGATAATAATAATCAACATCCACACTATCACCTATAGGAGTAGCAATCATCAATGGCACATCTAATAATCTCCTTTCCTTATTCAATTTAGGTGCAAAGTGCGGTGACACAAATGAGTAAGTAGCACCAGAATTGAATAAGGCATCTGTAATCTCATTCTGAATCAAGATAGTACTTGTAACCACGTTGTCTGCTCTCTGGGCCTCTTGGGTGTTGACTGCAAACACTCTGCCCTGATACCTACCAGCGGGAGCCTGGCTACCACTGGGAGCCTGTCCTCCCCTGCCTCTGCCTCTGCCTATAGCCTCTCTACCCATATTCTGACTCGCCTGTACCACTGGCTGAGAAACTGTGATAGATGGCTGCAGACCAACCCTCAATGGATACCTACTAGCATAATGGCCCTGCTGGCCACACCTCAAACAAGCACCAGTCTGTCTCTAACACTCCCCTCCATGTCTCCGACTACAAAACCCACAACTAGGAATGTTGGGTGCCTGTGTAACTGGTCTCGAAGAACCCTAAGAGTAGGCAGGTGTTGATTGAATCACTGGCGATCCCTTACTCTGTAGTCTCCTCCTCTAACTATTAGCTGTAGATCTCTGCTCAAACCGTGGCACTAGCTCTACCTGCCTAAGATGGGGAGCTGCTCTCCCCCCTCCTAACTTGTGATCCTGGACCTCCTTTTTTCTTCTGGTCCCTTTTAGCCCTCTCAGTCTTGTACTTCTCCTCCATTTGTGTAGCTTTGTCAATCACTGTGGTCAACGAAGTAAACTCTGTAGCCAATAATGCATTATGTAATACAACATGAAGACCCCTCCGAAACCTACTAAACAAATTAGCATCTGTAGGTACAATATGAGTAGCATATCTACTCAATCGAATAAACTCCTCTGCATACTCCTCAACGGATCTGTCTCCCTGCTTCAACTGCTCAAATTTGATCAGGTTACGGGTCTTTACCCTCTCAGTAATAAACTCGTCAATAAGACCCTGTCTAAACTTTGCCCATGTAGGTGGGAGCTCACCATAAAGCCTAGGCTTCATCCTCCTCGAGAACCAGGTCTATGCCTTACCCTTAAGTAACAGCCCAACCAACTCTACAGCTCTCAACTCAAAACAAGGTAGTCTCCTCACTACCTTTTCCACCTCCTCCAAGAAATCTATAGGATTAGTACCTCTATCTCCTATAAACTCAGGTAGGTTTAGTTTCAGAAAGCTAAACATCGATACTCCATCCTCCTCTATCACTCCTCAGCCTCCCTGTACAGCTGGCTCCCTCTGAGCCCCAACTGGCTGCACATGAGCCGGTGCCATTGGAACTGCCTCAGGTATTACAAGTGGAGGCACTACTGCCAGAGCGGGTGGTGGCTGTACCTGCTGTCGCTCCCACCTCATCTCAGCCATCTCTCTCTGTAACTCCAATAAACCCCACATCATCTCCACTCTTCAAGGGTCATCGCCCCTCTCAGAATCCTCTGAAGTTCATCGGGATCTAGACGAACCCTCTGATATAGTAATCTCCCTCACCAATGACTCATTGGAGGCTACCTCTGCCTCCCTGGTATCTCTATCCCTCTCGTTAGACATCTCTATAATTTGTCAAAAAAAATGGAAACAGTCTCAGAAAATGAAAGAAACGTAGAATAATAACATATAATAGACGATAACAACAAAAGACATCAAAGGAAATCCTATGCTCCATGGTATACTTAATTCTACCCCATTATGTACTTAGTCACTATTCCTCTGTAATTTGGGTACTATTCATCTGTAACCTAAATTCCACTATCTGTAACCTAGATTCACAGTCTGTAAACCCTAGAGCTCTAATACCACCTCTGTCACGACCAGTTTTCAGATCGCGACGGTCCTAGGGCATGGGAGATGCCAATGGTGATTGGCACCCGTAAAACCCAGTATCTCATGCACAATCTATAAACCACAATTTATTATCCATTTTAGTTAGTTACTATCCATTCTGTTATTTTGTCATTCATTCTGTAAATTACTGCAATTGGTTGTATTAATCCACATATCATATAATATCATCATCATATATCTCATAATATCATCATAACATATACACATGTTCATTTCCTAGCTAACCCATACATAACCCATAGAGCAACTAGATTATGAACATAAAAAATGTAATACAAAATAGAATATATACATCACATGACTATAGCAGAAATCCACAGATAATAGACGATGGGATTCTGCAGCCTACTCCTCTTCTGAAATGGTTAAACAATAAAAAGGTGAGTATAGATGATACTCAGTGAATCTATATGCATCAACAATAAAATAGTAAGCAATAATGGAGTAAAGGTATCAATAATATAGTTATAGTGTATAAAATTGATATCGGTTATAGAATAGCCAAGGAATACAACATAGGCTTGGTATCATATGGAAAGACAGATAAAGGGATGGACTGTATGAAATCATACAATCTCTAGTAAACAGTATCGACCATATGCGAACATATAGGTCTCCAGTAGCATATTAGTATCATTGAGCATAAGACTGATCAGGTCTTATGGCCAGGACCATAACCCCTCCTAGCTAGGGCATCAGTAATACAATGTGCACATCGCAGACAGTTTTTTCCCACTACCCTATAGGATCGGTAGCTCTGTCAAGCCACATAAGGATCAATAGAAAGAAACAGTATATCAATGGATACCATTATGCAACAATGGCATCCTCCAAATCAATAATCTCAATATCAGTCAATTCAATTATCAATAAGAACAATGGCAATGCTATAGGTAACATATAATCAATGACAAATGGTTTGGCAATTAAGAAAGACATGGAACAAAAGTTGGTTCGGTGGTGGAAAATGGTAGGCCAATTGGCATGCCAATATGGCTGGCGATAATGGCATTCAAATGGTAGGCCTATAGAATACAAAACAATAGGCCAAAGACAAATGAACTAGGCATTTTATCAAACACGTGGTGGGCATACAATGGCAAGCCAATAGGTTAGGTTAGGGTGCAAAATTGACTTGCCCAATTCAACCAACGACAAGCTACATTATCAATAATGGTATAGGCATAAAAAAAACAACAATAAACAACATCAAAATGGATCAAATTGGCTTGAGAATTCAAAGCAAAATCAAACAAAATCAAAGTGTGTGAATAGTGTTATGCATTCGGCGAAAGGTAAGGTTTTTTCCAAGGTTTCCAATTTCAATTCTAAAGTAATAGACTTGTTAAATGATGTAATATAGACTCACCTAATGCTTCAAATAGCTTTGAGCAAGCCAATTCCACCCAAATTCTCCAATGAAGCCCTAAGGCACACCTTTGTCAAATATTGTGTTCTACATTAAATAAACCATCAATTAATCATCTATTCACATCCAATTAACACATTCTAACATCAATTAACAAAATCAAACACTAAATCATTAAACTCTTTCTTACAACTTCAACTTAGCTAGGCAAATTAGGCATTCCTATCAATTAGCATCAATTGATGCAATCTAACTACAAACCCATCAAATTCAACCTAATTAACATCTAGTTGAACCATTAAAACCAACAAAACAATTTCTTATCCAAGAAGAGTGTGATGGCCGAAATACTCTCTTCCAATTTCCTTGAAATTCTTTAACTTTCCAAGTAATCTAATGGAAGAAGATGATAGAACAACAATCAAACTCAACTTTTATATGAATTTCTCTTAAGAAATTTGATGGAAAAAGAAGAAGGAATGAAGAATGGAAAGGAAGAAATGGTTCGGCAATGGAGAGAAGGAAGAAGAGAAAATGGCAAAAATTTTCTAAGTAATAGCTTTATACAAAAATCAATTGGAAATTTACAACTTAATCCCCGAACTTCCATCTATCACACTTTGGTCCAAAATCTTCTGTAATTTATTCTGTCAATTCTGTCTGGATTTAGAATTCAAAGTTGGAAGTTAATAGGCTTATTTTAATTTATATTTATTTATAAAAATAGTTCCAGAGTCATTCTGTAACCCCGACCGACCAATTTTCACTATTCACCTTAAACTTTCATGTATTTACAATTTTGCCATTAGTTACTTTTTCAGTGTTCCTAAATGCTTTTCACTTATTTATTTTTATCAGAATTACACATAAATTATGGTGATCTTTTACCCCCAGGTCAACTTCAGAAATGCTTCTGTTGACCGGACTGCTAATTTCTCGGCAGTATTCCCAACACCGCCTCTTTCCAAAAAAGTAACTAGTTCGCTTTTTAACTGTGTCTCGAAAATTATTTCCCATCATTTCAAGACTAATGAACCACATAATGAGAATTAAAACATGCATGGGAGTTAGGAATTTATAGCGTATTACAAGAAAACTGAAAATTTACCCTGAATCGCAGGCGCTACATCTTGAGTAACGGCCATTACTCTAATTTGAGTAACAAAATTACATTACGGCCATGGGTAGCGGATGCTACACTTAGTTGTAGCGGTAGCTACATAAATGAAAATTTCAAAAATTAAAACATAGAAATTAATCAAAATACCTTGTCAATTTCACTACTATCCAACATTCCTAATTCACGTTTAATAAAATTTAAATGCTCTTGATTCAATGGTTTTGTAAAAATATCAGCAAGTTGATCATTTGAAGTAACAAAGTCAAGCACAACATCATCATTCAACACATTGTTTCTAAGAAAATGATGTATAATATCAATGTGCTTACTTCTAGAGTGTTGAACATGATTTTTTGATAAATTGATAGCACTAATGTTATCACTCTTAATAGGAATCTTATTCAAATACACGTCTAAATCATAAATTTGTTGTTTCATCCATAAAACTTGTACACAACAACAAGCGGCTACCACATATTCAGCTTTCGCGATGGATAAAGCTACTGAATTTTGTTTCTTGCTAAACCAAGAAATAAGACAATTTTCTAGGAATTGGCAAGTACCAAAGGTACTTTTCCTATCCATGCAACTATCGGTAAAATCTGCATCGGAATAGCCAATTAGATTAAATGACATGTTCTTAGGATAACAAAGCCTTAGATTTTATGTGCCTATCAAATATTTGAAAATTCTTTTGACCGCATGCAAATGTGATTTTTTAGGACAATATTGAAAACGTGCACATAAACATGCAACAAACATAATATCTGGTCTACTAGTAGTTAAGTAAAACAAGCTACCAATCATACCTCTAAATTTCTTCTCCTCAATAGGCTTACCAATATAATCATTGTCAAGCTTGATGGTGGAGCTAATTGGAGTTCTACTTGACTTTTCTCCATCCATACCAAACCTCTTGAGAAGTTCCTTTATATACTTTGATTGGTTAATGAAGATGCCTTCCTCATATTTTTTGATTTGTAATCCAAGAAAATATTTCAATTCTCCCATCATGCTCATCTCAAATTTACTTTGCATACATGAGGAGAATTCCTTGCGCAAAACTTCATTAGTAGCACCAAATATTATGTCATCAACATAAATTTGCACAAAACATGTTATGTTTATCTTTTTTGATAAAAAGTGTTGTATCAACTTTACCTTTTGAAAATCCATTGTTAATAAAAAAGTGCTAAGTCTATCATACTAAGCTCTAGGATTTAGTTTAAGACCATAAAAAGCTTTTTGAAGTTTAAAAACATGATTTGGAAAATTCAATTGTTCAAAACCTGGAGGTTGTTCAACATAAACTTCCTTCTCAATGAAGCCATTTAAAAAAGCACTTTTAACATCCATTTGATACAACTTAAAGTTCATATGACATATAAATGCAAGTAGCATCCTAATTGCCTCAAGTCTATCTACCGGTGCAAAAATCTCATCATAGTTTATTCCTTCCTCTTGATTATATCCCTTTGCCACCAATCTAGCTTTGTTCCTAGTGATCACACCAACTTCATCTAATTTGTTTCTAAATACCCATTTGGTACCAATGCTGGGATGGTTTTGTGGTCTTAGAACCAAGGTGAAAACATTGTTCCTTTCAAAGTGGTTCAATTCTTCTTACATAGCCTCAATCCAACTTTCATCATTTAAAGCTTCATTGATATTCTTAGGTTCAATCTTAAATATGAAGGCTAGGTTATTCACTATTTCCTTGAAAGAGGATCTTATGGCTACACCATTTGAGGTTTCACCAATAATGAGGTCTTTTGGGTGGTCCTTTTTTAATTTTCAATCCTTTGGAAGTTCAACATCAAGAGGTGGGGTTTCTATTTCTTTAGAAGATTTTCCTAGGTCATCAAGATTCTTTGAGGAAGAATCAACAAGAGGCTCTAGGTCAATAGATGAATCATATTCATGATAAAAAATGTCATCATCATTAATGTGATCAAATTTATGCAATTCAAAAAGACTTGATTCATCAAATGTAACATGCATGGACTCTTCAACAACTAATGTTCTTTTATTGAAAACTCTATAAGCTTTGCTAGAAGTTGAATAACCCAAGAAAACACCTACATCTGTTTTGGAGTCAAAATTTTCAAGATTATCCTTGGTGTTTAATATGAAGCATTTGCATCCAAATACTCTTAGATATGAAATTCTTGGTTTTCTTCTATTCCATAGCTCATAATGAGTTTAAAATTGCTCTTATGAAAAGTCTATTTGAAATATAACAAGCACTATTGACGGCTTCGGCTCAAAAGTACTTAAGAAGAGAGTACTCATTGTGCATAGTTCTAGCTATGTCAATGAGAGTTCTATTTTTTATTTCTACAACTCCATTTTGTTGGCGAGTTCTAGGAGTAGAAAAGTTATGAAAAATTTTCATTTTATCACAAAAAGATTTAAACTCATGATTGACAAATTCTCTTCCATGATCACTTCTTAAAGATGTGATATAAAAACCCTTTTCATTTTGAATTTTTTTAGCACAAGATTTAAACTCCTTAAAGCTTTCATTCTAATGAGCAAGGAATAATACCTAAGTAATTTTAGAGTAATCATCAACAATGACAAATGCATATTGCTTACCTCCAAGACTAGATGTCCTACAAAGGCCAAACATGGCCATATGTAAAAGTTCTAGAGGTCTTGAAGAAGAAACAATATTTTTAGTTTTAAAAGAACTTTTAACTTGCTTGCCCATTTGACATGCATCACACATCTTATTTTTAAGAAACTTGACCTTGGGGAGACCAATTACAAGCTCTTTAGACTTAAGATTGTCAATGTGATCCATGCCAACATGTCTAAGTCTCTTATGTCACAACTATGTATCATCACATAGAGAGACCATACAATCAATATGTCACAACCCACTTTTGGATCATGACAGTCCTAGGGCACGGGTAGACTTAAGGTCACCAAAAACCTATAGAACCCATGAACAATCCATTTATCAATCATTCAATCAATATTAATTCACTCATCAATGTTTAAATTCTATTTATTACTTATAAATTTTTCAGAAAATTTGCCAGAGTTTCCTTTGTAATTTTAATGCTATTCCAGACCTAAAACTGGGTCTTTCATAAATTACACAACCTGCACTAAAATTATTTTTATACTTCCAATAATTTACCATCCTTATACCCTCAACTTCACAGTTCAACAGTCATACATATCACTTCTAATTTTTTTTTTCAAAACATGAAAATTTCATTTTATCATATTTCAGTATCACTGTCTCTATCACTTCACTATCATTGTTATTATCGGTCATTAATATTACACTTTACATTTTGAATGTCACAGTAACATTAAATATTTCACTGTTCATACATCATTATAATACTCAATCATCTAATTATACTTAATACCATGGAGCTCTATGAGTTGACACTCACGACCTTTAGAGAATAAAATTCTACCTTGATGTATTTGACATTCTAAGTCAGAGAAGGAATTGACTTGGAATCATCTTCCTCTATATCATCCCTATAAAAATTATAAACCACAGTATAGTGAGTATAAAATACTCAGTGAGCATGCCTACATCATTACACATGTGATATAAGCATATAATAACAAAAGTGGTCAATGGTAGTCAAGTGTCAATAAATACAATGAAAAATATAAGTATATTCAATTCACATATCAAGGTTAATTAATTTGCACACCAAATGTCTTTGAAAGTTTGGAACAGGTAACAATTAAATTGATAAAAGAATGGCCATCAATGGTAAGCAATAAGATATAAGCTTGGAATTAATGAATAGGTAAATAATACTCGTATTATGTAGATAAGATAGATGAAGGGCCCTGAAACACATAAACTATGTGTAATCACACAATCAATCTCATATAATGTACATAAGGCTAATCAGGCCCTATGGCTAGGACAGTTAACCCTTCCCAGCTAGGGTTCCATGTAAATCAATGTATACATTGCTAACAGTATGTACCCACTACCCCGTCGGTGAGGCAGCTCTGTCAAATCCACATGTAAAATAGGCCAATGAAAATCAACAACAATATCAATATTCAATAGGGACATTACGATACAATGGCTTTCGATCTATACACATGGGTTTACTTGTCAATACATTTCATTA
>CANXYC010890963.1:0-18614 GCA_948193065.1 Aleurites moluccanus | reverse complement strand
CAAGTCCTACAATTTATTTTCCTAACCTAATTAAATTATTCTATTTTATCTACCCTCAATTCATTTCCCAAATAATTAATTCACAATATTTATCAATCACATATAATTATATCAAGTAAATCATATAACATGTAAGGCAATTAATAGCACGTGAACACATGAAATAATTCATAAAACACATAAGGAAATCAACTCATGCAATTACCCCTAACTCCCCCTAGGTTTAAGGCACTAGGGTTTAGGTTTCCAACTAGGGTTCAAGGTTCTAGGGTTAGGGTTTCACTAAGGATATTACAGTATGCCTGGCCAAGCATGCATTTGCGATAAGGTAGCAAGGACTACCGATATGCTCGGTTGTGATAGGTAACAAGGCTACTGATGCACTCTGCAGTTCTATCATGTGATTTGACAGTGCTATTCGATTGTAAGCACTTCTATTCTTATAAGCATAACCATATGATATTTTCTTACCCATGTTCTTTGGATTGACCTTTCCTTTGGATTGATATATTTTTTTAATATTGTATGTTCATATCTTACTGAGTTGAAGGCTCACTCCTCTTCTATGGATTTCAGGTGATAGTATAGCCCGAGAGGGAGCTAATATAGAAGAATGAGCTTCTTGATTCATTCCTCCAAGAAGTCTCCATTGTAATTATTTTGATATATATTCATTGAATTATATTATGATGCTGTATGTATTGGGAGTATACTCTAGAGTTCCGTAGTTAGATATTGAGGTTGATATTATTTTGATGTCTGCACTATTACATTTTGGGCTACCCTAGTTCTTTAGTGATGTGGGATGTATCTTTTGATCATTGAGGAACAAGAGGACAATTATATGATGATAAATATGAATGTATGAATTATGATTACATGAATCATAGAAATGAATATTGTAATAATATCTATATTTGACATGAATGTGTAGTATGAATGAGATCCAGGATATGAGTGTTCTACGGGTTTATGGTGGTCTTAAGCCTACCTTTGCCCTAGGACCATCGCGTCACTGGAGTTGGAGTGTGACAAATATGTACTTTTAGAATAAGAATTATTGTTATAACTACCACCATAATAACTATTTTGACCACAATCATTATTACGACCACATTCGCTCCTGCGAACATGACTGCGGCCACGACCACGACCACTCCCTTTGCCTCGTATATGTTCATTATTATTATTATTATATGTCACAACATTCACTTCAGGAAATGGAGTAGAACCAATAGGGCGTGCCTCATGATTTTTCATTAGCAGCTCATTATTTTTCTTAGCCACAAGAAGGCATGAAATTAATTCAGAATATTTTTTAAACTTTTTTTCTCGATATTGCTGCTGTAGGAGCACATTCAAAGCATGAAAAGTAGAGAAAGTTTTTTTCTAGCATATCATCATCATTAATTTTTTCTCCACATAATTTTAATTGAGAACTAATTTGAAATATTGTAGAATTATATTCACTTACAGTTTTAAAATCTTGTAGTCGTAAATGCATCCAATCATATCGAGCTTTTGGAAGAATAACTATTTTTTGGTGGTCATATCTTTCTTTCAAATTTTTCCAAAGAACAAGTGGATCTTCTACAGTAAGATATTCAGTTTTTAACCCTTCATCAAGATGATGACGAAGGAAAATCATTGTCTTTGCACGATTTTGCATTTAAGCATCATTGTCTTCTTTGATTGTATCTCCAAGACCCATAGCATCTAAATAAATTTCAGCATCTAATATCCATGATAAATAATTCTTTTCCGTAATGTCAAGAGCCACAAACTCAAGTTTTGTAGATTTGACATGATAAAATTATCATACAAATAATAATTATGTTAGAGATGCAATTCACAAATAAATACAATATTAATACACAAAATAACATTTCAATCATAGATAATATTTATTCATTCGTGTGCAATTATAACATATATAAGTTATTATATTTAATATATTATATTATAAATATAGATTATAGACATATGAATTCAATTGCTCTATTTAATAAAAATAAAAGATGAGAATATAATATATTAAGCCATAATACTGTTATTCTTAAAAAAAAATAGAAAGAAAAAAAAATATTATTGTTATTGGTCAAACAAATAATAAATACTAATAAAACAAAACAATGTGAATAAACAAGACCATAAAACAAATCACGTTGACCAAAGAAAATTCCAAATATTCAATAAAATTGTTAAAAATAAAATATAGATATATGAAGGTGGTGCACATATTTTTTGTATAGAAAACAATATGATTTATTAAAATAATAATTAATATACATAAGTATTAAAAATATAAATAAATAAAGCAAAATATATGTTATATTCTTTTAAGTGCTTAGCATTTTATATATTATTTCACAATACTTATTCTTTATGATTATTTCCAATAAATCATATAGATTTGATTAAAATATAGAAAAACCTTAATTCTAATAGCAAATATGAATATAAAACTAAATAATGTAAACAAAAGTAAATCATATATAATTCATGAAGATGGTGACATAAATAAATAAGAGATGTTAAATTAAAATATTAAGAGTAGAAGAACTTACATAGAAGATGATTGTGCTGATAACATGTTATGAAAAATAAAGAAAAACAAGAACAAGAATAAGAACAAGAATAAGAATGTAAAAGATGGAGTTTTCTATTGTCTTCTTGGTGTGTTATACAAAGTAATAAGAATCCCTATTTATAGAGTTTATCTCTACTATAAGTTACAAAATATAAATTCATCATAAGTTAAACCTTATAAATGACATATAAAGATAATATAATGTACCAAATAAATACACCAAGTAATGGGGTAGTGGGATAGGATATTAATACACCAAATAAATATACCAAGTAATGGGGTAGTGGGATAGTTAAAAGGACATCCATGTTATATATATTTATAATAATTTTAATTTTATTACACTATAATATTTTTTTATTCATTTTTTTCTTTTTTTTCGACCAAATTTTAAATAATTAAATTTTAATTAAAATATTTATTTTAATATCTAAAATATTCTTCTCCCTCTTTTTCCTATAATCAACTCATCCAAACCATAAAATTTTAAAAAAATTTCATTCAGTTTTCATCATCACTTCAAATGATCATCACTTTCAATTTTCATCACAACAAATCACTTTCAATTTTCATCATCATTGTCGCATCCCATTATTATGCTCTTCTTCTCTTTATTTATAAAACAAAAATGTGAAATTTGTTGAAATCAAATCCAGCAAAAAAATGAATTCGAATGAAAAAAAAAATCAAAAGAAAATCAAAACCCCAAAAATGCAGAAATCAAAACCCCAAAAAGGATGTTAAACAGAGATTAGATAGAGAACAAGTTGTTACTGAGGCAAAGATGTGGGGAGAGAACTGGCGAGAAAAGAAACAGAGATGACCAAATGAAGAAAGAGGGAAAGAAGAGGAATTACCTCCTCGGATACCATGACTATGGACGCTTTGGTCCCTTGGTTCAACTGGACTGTTGATGATCACATTGCACAGGTGATGGATTATGTGTTGCAAATAGGCAACTGCGTCGAGGTAGGGAGTTCCGCTCTTGTGGATTTGAGCCATGGGCCAACTCCCATGCAAGATGAAGATTCTTTCCTCACTGGGAAACACATGAGTGTGGTGCGTGTTGCGTTTGGACCGTTGTGGAGTAGCAGAGACCAAAGTATAAGCGGTAGTGCAACTTTTGGGAGAGAGAGCCAACACTGTGTAAAACCACCTTCTAGACGGTCAAACTCGGTCCAAACCCGAATAAAACACCCCACTCGAGCCCTTCACCGGTAATAACTTTCCCTTCTTCAAGAGACTTGTTTTTCATCTCATCTAAAATAAACATAAACATTTGTCATATTTCCATATTCATTGTATACATGTCTGGTGGCTCTCATTTTTTATGGTTTTAAACTAAGTTTAGCTTCGATCTAATCAAGAATGACCGATCCACCAGAATGGCTTCTATCTGGAATTTTTTTCTTATTAAACTTTTATAAGGTTTTGCGATAAAATTTTGAGATTAAATCGATTCATATTTGATTTCATTTCAAGTTAGGGTTGGATTGTTTATACATGTGGATGGAGAATGAGGGTGGACAGTGATGGTGATAGTGGCGGTGGCAGCATCGGCAGTGAAAATGAAAATTTTGATGTAACTGAGAATCATGACATTTAAATAAAAATTAAAATTTTAAATTAAAATGAAAATGAATGTGTTATGAATTTTTTATATTAATTTAATAAATTTTTAATAAAAATATTTTAAATTTTAATAAAATTAAAATGTAAAAATTTTTTAATATAATTTTAAAAATATAAAATTTTTTTAATATAATATTACAAAATATACAGACTCATAGGAATTATTCCTAAACCTAATTCTTTTTCACCGTTAGATAAATTCTAATCATTACAAAAAGATTAAAAGGCAACTTATTCTGCAGGTAATTAAAAGTTGCCCTTTTAATTTATTATCTGTTATGGTATTTATTACACATATTATGGTATTTATTAACAGACATAAAATTAATTATACATGTTTAAGCATCATGATCAAGAATGATTACCTTCCAACTTACTAGGCACGAACAAGATTCACATATTTGTAATATCAATTATTTTAAAATTAACAATTATAATTATATTGACTTAAAATTATGTTAATGATTATGTTATGAGTAATATAATTATTTTATCAGTCTATTTTTAAAATTGAAATATGAAATTCTGAAGAAAAAATTAAAATGTTTTTTATTTATTAATTTAAGATATGTCCAATTAAATATAATTTTTCTATTATTAATTTATAAAGAATTGATAATCTATCTTTTTATTATATATTTTTATATTTAAATAATTTTAATATAGTTGAATATAATTTTCTTTTATTGGTTTTCAAAATTTATTAAAAATTTTCAAAATGGAGTTTAACTATAATGTATTCAAATTGATATAATTTAGTTAAAACTGACAGGTAAAAAATATCATTTGCAGTTTCTAAAGTAATATAATTTTTTTTATACATGCATCAATCAATATATAAATTATAAATAGCAAAATACCATAAGTTAAAATGCTAAAAAATTAACTACATATATCATAAAGAAAAGAAATATAAATTGAAATATTCACTAAATCATAATTAAAAAATTGAGTTGAAATTTTAAATCATAATTATATTATACTTAGTATAATTTATTTAAAAGCATGATTGAATAAACATATATTTCAATAAAGTAAATATAGGCAAAAAATATATTTAAAAATATAAGTAAGTAGCACACTTGTACATAAGTAATAATAAGTTAAAACCAATAGTAAAAATTAGTCAATTTTCAAATGAAGTAATTAGACTTTATCTATTTAATTAAAAAAAAATAAAGGGTTAATGTTGCACATTATTGATAATTTTAATATATAGTGAAAAGCTTCATTGGAATCTTTAGATTTTGAAGTCTAAATTATATTTAACTTAGATTTATATTCAATTGTTAAATTTTGAATTTAAATTTAATTTAAAATATTTAATTGTTAAATTTTGAAGTCTAAATTAGATCTAAATTAAATTTGTATTCAATTCATACAAAGTTATCATAGTTGATATCTAAATTATATATATACCTTTTCATACCTAATTGAATATATCTAATCCTAATAAATTATATATGCACATGGCAATTTAACTCTCACTTTAAGAAAAAGTGAATGATTCAATTGATACATCTAAATTAGGCATAAAATATTTAATTTGTTAACTTTTGAATTTTAAATTATATCTAACTTAAATATATACCTTTAATTTATATTCAATTAATATCAAATTTATAATAGTTTATATTTGATGATGTTAGTAAATACATTAAAATTTCAAGTAATTAATATTAATAAAATCAAATTGCAAAAAAATAAAAATTTCACAATATATATATATATATATGAAAAAAAAAATATTACTTATAATAATATCAGTAGACAATCACTTTTAAGTAGATATTAAAGGTAAATTACAAGTTAATTTTGACAATATACAAATTCATTTAAAAAAACATATAACAAAAAATAAACAATTATTGCCAGTTTAAAATGTGTTTAGCTCTTATTTACTGGTGCTATTTTATTTTGGTTTTATTTTTCAATCTTTAATCAATTTCCTTGCAAAAAGTCAAAAAATTTGGGTTAATTTAGTTCAGAATTTTTTTTCTTAATTTTATAACTTTTAATTCATTATATGGTATTGCTTGATTGGTTGATGAAAAAATTGAATCAATATTTCTGTTTGATTTGTAAAAAGGTGAAGGAAATGGATTAGATTTTTTTAAGAGTATTTTAGTTATAGCGGGGAAAAAAAAAATACGTAACTAAATCAATTGTAGTATAAATCAAACACAGCCTTACTAGGACACAAGAACAACGTACTGGCGAATGATAACCACGGTTTGATGGCAACCGTTCGTGAGGGATTGGAATCCTCTGATATTTATATAAATATTATCAGTCATATTTATATAATTTCAATTGTTAATTTGATAATCAACGGTTGAGACTTAACTAAAATGTAAAAAAACGAATAAAATTTGTGTACTTGAAAAGAATAATGACAATAAAGGGCTATTTAATTTTAATTTATATTTAATCACAAGTATTTTCATCTCGTATTATTGTTGATAAGATTAAATTATATTTCAAAATTCATAACTCCTCCTTCTAATATATACATTCTCCAAAAGGCTATTTAATTGCCTAATCTATGATAATATAATTTGATTATTAATTTTTTTTTATTATTATTAATCGAATTACATTTTATTACCATTTTACATTTAAGTTTTAGTATATGCATCATATGTTTTGTGAATTGAGTTTCCAATTTTAATTTATGAAGAAAATTGTAAGATTGTCAAACTTTTAATATTTTCCAAATTAAACCCAACCTGTAAACATATCCAATCATATTTGATCTTCCATTTTTTTTTAAAACCTTTTTCACCTCCACAAGGTTTGTTTAGCATCATTTTACTTTTTAACATCATTTAGTGCTTGATTTTCAAATGAAACAGTACTTTAATCTCCCAAAATTTAAAAGGTAATGTCTAAAACTAATTTCAGGTGAAATAGTAAAAAGTTAAATCAAAATTTGAGGGGCTATAATGCAGTATAATTTTTCTAGTCATTCTAATTAATTTTCTTTAAGAAATACATTAACACAAGCTCATGTTTATGAGCATTTCCTATCAAAAGATGCACTACCACTACATTGTAGCTAATACAAGCTCATGTTTCATTGAATATCAAGGTTGTATTCATAACTTGTCCATCAGTTACTGAAGCACGATCAAATCCATAGGGCATGAGCAGTCGATTAAATCTGAAAATGGTTTTTATAACTAGCATTTGAGGAAACAAAAAAATCGTTTCATACTTGAGTACATTACTTTCTATGACATATCACAGCAATAATGGGATGACTTTGTAAGCTCTTAACGAATCGTCATGTTTAACCTGTAATAGATCAAGTTATGGCTTCATTGTTTGTTAGTTTCGCTATTTTCTTCTCTCTAAAGTCAGGAGGGGAAAAGGAGAAAAAAGGAAAAGAAATAGACGGCATTACCAGTCAAGCCAACTGCAAAACATCGGCTTCAAGCTTACAGCCTGAAAACAAAAATGGCAGAAAAGAATCAGAAATAGGTACAAACTCGGTCAAACAGAACCTAACAAGTTAGTCACTTACGTGAACATTTGAGGACGGCTACGAGAGAGCTGAGGTCGCTTTATTGGGGAGAGAATCAAGTTTCTTAATGTCATTGAAGTATTACCATGTCCAGCTCCAAAAGCAGGGTGAACACCAGGCCTCCTGTTCCCAGCATCAACTGGAATGGCTGCTTGTTTTGCTGGTGAGCTGCCAGAGATTTCGAAGGGACCAGAATTAGAACTGTTCTGTCTTGCTGGCCATACGTCCTCTCTTGGTCCTGGAGTTGGAGGATTGGAAACCGACCAATCTGCACAATATAAGTCAATTGGTTTTGGAAATATTAAAGTGAAAAGTAATCATTTAGCTAAACTGCCATAAAGCCAGAAGTTCCACTTTTCTAAAGCTTTCAAACAGCTTCATGTCCAAGGATTATTGCCTCTTTGAATACATTAACTAAGCACTAAATATACTTTTGTTACAGTAAAAAAGAAAAGGATTACCTTTACGGATAGAATCTCTGTTATCCATCATGGTAGCAGCCGGGTTAGAGAAAAAATCAGAATCATTTCTTGAATAGAAATTACTGGCTGGTTGAATAGCTGATCTTTTCAAGGAGTCATATTCATTCCGCAATTGGTCATACATTTCATCAAGTTTTCTCTTCTGCCTGGAATTTTAGTATAGCAGTGTTTACTAGGGTCTAGATACTCAATGTAAAATTCAGAAAAATAGAACCAAAACTTTGGACACAATGGAATTAACTGACCTGGACTTCTCAGAAAATTTTTCTTGTAGCTCTTGTTTATCCTTGGACAAACTTTCAATTTCGTGTTCCATCATCTGACACCTCTTGGCCATTTTTTGATATGCAGTATGCACCTGCTCCAGTTTTTCAGTAAACTTTTCTTGCATGGCCTCACATTTTTGCCGACATTGAGCTACTATTCTGTTCATCTTGTATTGCATCTCCAGTTCCTTTTGCCCAATGTAGAACATCACGCTTCTGTATGCACTCTTCATCACTTTACAGCATTTAAGGAAGTACATGTTTAGCAAGTCTGGCAACTCTTTCAAATCGAATAGGCAAATTATAAGTATCATTGAGAAACCCATCCATTTTCCCTTCTTTAAAGAGCAAGAAATTCTAATTACTCTATCTGATAGTTTATAGACTTCAGGGGAAAAACGTAATAATAAGCTGAAAACTTGTTAACATATGTCATAAAAGATACATATTTGAGGAGATACTCCAACCATTGCCATCTGCAAGAAAATCGATGCAACAAACAATTAGGAAAACAAGAAACTAGCATTATCATGGAAGACTAGCAAAAGTAAAAAAGCACTATATGGACCAGGTAAACAAGCTGTTTATAATGATCTTCTAAGTGGAATAGTTCCTTACATTTATCCATTCGTCGTTTGGATTGATATCCACAGGTTTCATAAGGCTGCCAAGTGGAAAAGCAAAGTTAAAAAACTGAATATATAAAAAAAAAAAAAAAGAAGGTAAAATTTTAAACTGAATGCATGTTTGTGTGTGAAATGATGACAGGTATGATCATTCATCTGGATTCCCTTGTGAAGTGTAAACAAACCAGATACAAATAGTAAGATAAAAAATCAGCATTATTGTGAATCGCTGGCCTTATTCTGTTCATTGAAAAGGATTCCTTATTGTACAGACTCAGAACCCCATGATATTATTTCTCCAATTATCTATACTTGGCAATCCAGTGCAATTAAACAACCACATTTCACTTAGTATAATGGCAACAAAAGCAATCTAAGATTAAATAAAAGCAATCTAAGCTTAAATATTACCAACAAAAAAATCACCTCTTAGAGAGCACTTGATCACAAATCGGGCATGCTGCATCATTACTAAGGATCTTGCTTGCGTCTTCAGTGCCTATAACCTTGTTAAGGAAATTATATGCAAATCTAGTAATTCCTTAATTGGTCACAAGAGGGAAGCAAAAGGAAACATAAGAGTACAAAACTGAAAAGGCAGAATCATGATCTGCATTTGGATACACAAGAGATGTCCACAAGTAGTGGAAATAGCTCGTCCTTCCAGTTCTCGCCAGCACGCATTGCATCTCATTTCAACCTTGAATATATAAGACTTCAATCCATAATATATCTGGATATCCAAAATCACAATTGGATAAATAATAAGAATCATAATCTGCATCACAATTGAGTTTGACAATAGGAGCAAATTCTGTTCTGCTACAAGGAGACACATAATATCTGAATGTAACTATTAAAACTGTTGAAACAACATGCACATAAATGATGCAACTGGTCAATTGACTTGAAGATTCAGATTCACCCCTCCAGCCAACAACCACACAATTGTGAAATTGGAAGACCAGACACTATCTACAGCTAAATTAACATTTGGTAAAACACCACAAAATGAATATGTGAAAGAAATTAGCAGAAACATTAGTTGTGAATCCATAAACTTCAATGGCATTTGAGAAGTTCAATATACTTTTGGAATTGATTATACAGCAATTAAAGTAAATAATTCAAATTAAATGAGCTCATTTTGGCAATTAATAAATGAAAGGATTTTGCTGCCTTTAGACTACAAGTTCATAAAATTGCACAGACCTATTCAAAATCCTATGGTGAAGGAAATAGAGAAAAATTACATATATAAATCTGAATAAATGACAGATATAAAATTAAAATATATCAAGAGCGGGTCATGAAACGGCATAAGATATTTAAATCACCCTCAAAGGACAACTATTAAACAAAATTATCCAAATTTTGAAAGAAAAAAAAATGGACATAAGACTAAATTGCTGAATTCTTTAAAGGATACTATTTAAACGTAGAAAATATTAGAACTGTCTGAGATTTGATAATGAGATAAATAGTCAGCATCAAATTACCAATTTTCTTAGTTTCCAAGCAGCGAAAATTTACTCTTGAAATTTCAAATTTCTCAGTTCAAAAAACAAATTCTTCACATTATATATATTTCAACTAAATTGAGCAACAAGAGAAAATAGAACAACAAAAAAAAAGTGAAAATTTAGGGTCTTCACCTGCAAATTGAGTTGAAAAGTTACACTGCTAAAAAATTCCGTTTTCCTGTGTTCTTCAATCAAACTGTAAAATCAGTCCCTGAAAATTGAAACAAGAAATGAAATCGTAATTAAGTTACAGAGAAACAGAATCGAAGTTGTTTCTTGCGAAATTACATTAAAATTTAGCGAAATGATCGAAAATTCATCAGTTACATTAAAATCGAATGAGGAGAGAAATTATCAAAATCTAACTTAAAGAGAAGAATTTAGCGAAATCAAAAGCTACGCGGCCTAAAAACTTTTCTTAAAAAAAAATCGGATTTGGCTGTGAGATCCGATGCACTGTCTATATGAGAGAGAATCGAAACCCTAACCTGAAGGTAAAGGATGAGACTGAGCCGAAATGGGGCTAAATTTTCTTCTGCTTCTCTTCTCTGGTCTGATTTCGAACGAGAGAAAATAGCGGCAAAGCGAGTTTCGTTTCTAGTTTTGAAAATTATATTTTCTTTTTATACTCCGTCCTTTCTCAATAATAATAATGGTAATCATCACTTTAATTCTTCCTATTTTGAAATTAACATTTTTAATCCCTCTTCTCTAATTTTACAATCAAACCAAGCTGAATTTTAATTTGTTCATATTCGATTCAATTTTTTTTTAACTCGAACTCAAGCTCGAATTTCAAATCAAATTTGAAAATTCTATTCAAACTTAACTCGTTTAATTATTAAACAAGTTCAAATATAAAAAAAAAAAAAAAAAAAAAACTCGTTTATAAATCATAATCGAACTTGACTCGAGTTCGACTTATTAATAAATTATATGTAACATCCTAGATTTTTCTATAAATACGTATAAGATCCAAAATTAATATAATTAATTTTATAATATCTAAATAGACAATTATAATATAAAATTATAATTTAGTATCTAAATCCTAATTTTATACATAAAATACATAATTAAACATAAAATTTCACAAAAAAATAACACATGGAACCTAAAATTCACATGGAATGGGAAATATGAAAAGTAGTAGTGCTAAAATGGAATTTGGGGCCAAAATATAAATAAAAAAATTTAGGGTCAATTTATAAATATCAAAAGCTGAAGGGCCAATATATAATTTCTTAAAATATCAAAATATCCATAAAAATCCAGCCATAGAAAATTCTAGCCAAATCCTTCCTTTTGCTCCATCATGACCGAATTCCCTTACTTCCTTTCCCTCTTCATTTCTTCTTTTTCCAATTGAATTCTCCCCACTAAATCAATTCTAAACTTGAATCTAATAATTTTTATACCTAGTTTAATATCTAAATACACCATAAACACTAACAATTTCATCAAAAACCCTACAGAGAACCTTAAACAATTCAAAGAAACTAAGTTAGATTTTTGAAGCAACTTGAGGTAAATGATCTTTTTTTCCTTCCTTTCTATTAAAAATGATATGTATGATGATTATTGATGGTCATATATAAAAATAGAAACATAAAGATGATTATAAGTAGAAAAGTCACTCGGTTAGGGTTTATGTAAAAGTTCAAAATTCCAAAGAGCTGAGTTTGATCCAAATTAAGTATAGATTATGTTTTGTCACATCAAAACTAGTCTAAAACATTTTAAATATATTATGTAGATACAAGGAACAAAGGAAAAGATGTTAATAGTGGTGGTGAAGAACAACTTTATTTAATGTGAGAATTGGTGCTTCTAAGGAATTTTTGAACCAATCAAACTTTGAGGTGAGTTAGAAGTGTATTATTATGCATAAAAATTACCATGTTTAAAATTATGGAAGTTTCTCCCATTTTCCCTTTGTGTTGGTCGAACCCTTCAATGGAGTTTTCCCTGGTGTTTTATTTATTTTTCATGCCATAATTAACCCAATTCATTTAATTATTGGATGAGTTTGATTATTTGAGGTGAGTTATAAGTGTATTATTATGCATAAAAATTACCATATTTGAAATTATGAAAGTTTCTCCCATTTTTCCCTTGTGTTGGCCAAACCCTTCAATGGAGTTTTTCCGTGTGTTTTGTTTATTTTTCATGCCATAATTAACCCAATTCATTTGATTATTGGATGAGTCTGATATTTGGTTGCCTTTATTGGGATTGTGTTGTTGTTGAATGATAAATTGGCTTAGTTAAAATTATCCCAAAAACCTACTTAATGCTTGTTAAAATCATGCCTACAATGTGTTCGATGAAATGTCTCAGTTAAATCAAATGGTAATCCACCAAATATTTGACCTAAAGTTTATTACTATTTGACACTTGGATCTAATTAAACTTAAACCTAACCTAACCATAAATCATTGATTCAAATTAATGTGAAATTTCATCCTTGATATTTATTACATTAATGTTGATATGTTTTATTGAGACCTAATATGTTCATTGAAATCATTGATTGAAATGATATGATTTTTCATGTAATATTGATACCTTATATGAGCCTAGTTATGTCATTGAACTACATTTTGTTCCACACCTATTAACATGACATAACTATCTTTCGATGGGGTAGTAGGTGAGAATCATAGACAATGTGCACATTGAATTAATTATTAACCCTATCTAAGAAGGGTTAAGTCCTAGCCATAAGGTCTGATCAACCTTATGTTTTTTCACAAGCTTAAGCTACTAAAGTGTAATTCACAAGACTTTTTGACGAGCACGAGACCTTATATATGTTATATTTCATTTCTATTTATGTTGCCTTACCATTGTTCATGTGTCTTACTTTACCTTAATTGCTATTTGTTATTTATTTTCCTTTAATTTGAGCATTTGGTGGATTGTTCCTTTCCTTACCTAGCCTATGTAATACCTGTTAATTTTTTTTTTTTTTTTTTTTTTTATGTTTGTGAAGATGATTGTGAATAGATTTGTGTTTTGAGAATTTTAAAATCTGTGTTTGGAAAAGATACTGTGAGTCAATTTTCATGATCTTAAAGGAATAATTTAGAAAAGTGTAAAGAATAAAAGTTGTAGATTTATATCTTATCTTTAAGTTTGTAGAGCAGTTTTGTAAAATTCTCTGTGTGTGAGGAGATAAGCTTCCTCGACCATAGCTTGTCTAGTTATTTATTTCCTGCAGTAAGTCTGAGTTTGTTTATTTATTTTGAAAATGTTAGTGGCTGAGCGAGTTAAAAGTGTGAACATGAAAAATGTTCATTTATGTGTTTTGTAGATGGTAAAATTTCAAGGAGATTGGATAATTGTAGCTCAAGAGAGATCTAATTTAATCAGACTTGCTCGGATAGTGCTTAGAGAGTAAAGTCTGGCTGAAATTTAGAAATTCATCATAAATTGTGTAGATCTCCTTTTGATTTGAATTTTAGATATGTTGAATCCCTGAGTGTCTATTTTAAGTGACAAAAAGAATGGAGAAGTTTGGATGTCTGTAACTCATTTGCGAGCTGGTTTAGTGCGAGTTGATGAGGAAAGTTTTCCAGCTCAGCAGAGAAAGGTAGTGCGAGTTGGCTCCTCGATTTCTAGGTGGTTAGAAGCTAATCGAGCTGGATAGATGAAATTGCCAGAGTGAAATTATGCGAAGTAGAATTCTGCGAAGTGGGATTGGCGAAGTAGAGTTGGCGAAATGGAATTCTGCGAGGTGGAATTCTACGAAGTGGGATTTGCGAACGAGGTGGAATTGCCGAAGTGGGATTCTGCGAAGTGGGATTAGCGAAGTGGAGAATCGGCGAAGTGGGATTAGCAAAGTGGAGAATTGGCGAAATGGGATTGTCGTAGTGAATTTGGCGAAGTGAAACATTAGAGAGGCAGTAGCTTATTTAAAGAGATATAGTAGCCATTATTTCACGATAACTTTTCTTCTTTTCTTTCTTTCTTCTTCATTTCTTCTCCTATCTCTCTCCAATCTGTTCCATTTATTTTCTATTGCATTAATACTCAGAATTAATGCATTAAATCACTAAATTAATTCATTCAAAAGTCTCAATCATCATTTTCAAGTTCAGATTCTTCAAGAACTCAGTTTTTGGAAAATAAGGTAATTTTCTCCAAATTTCATTTTCTTTTTAGATTAAGATTTTTGGTAGTTAGAATAGTAATTTATGAGTAATATAGAGCCTATTATGAGCATTTAAGGCTATTAATTACGGTTAATATGGAAAATACTAGAATTTATGAATTTTTGATAAATAGTGACGTAAATAGTAATTGTGCTCTTATATTCAGATTTTTTTTAAGAGATGAATTAAATTGATGTTAGGAAACTATAATAGAGACTATAAGATGGTTAAAATTATAAATAACCATATTATGTATTATTAATTGAGGAAACTCTAATTTATAGAATTTAAGGATTTTGATTAGGCTTGGACAATTCAAGGAATTGATGAGAATTTTCATTTAATCAAGTGTTGAGTTAAATTGTAGAAAGTTTTACTGAGAGGTAAGTTATGAATTACATAAATGTATATTTATCCTTATGAGATGAATTGTTAAACACTCATATATGTTCTTTATGATATGAAATCTTTATTGAATAACCTCCTTCATGTAATCACTTAATATATAAGAATGACTTGGTTATTTTCTTGGACCAAGATCATGAATGAGCCTTTGATATGCATGATAAATGGTCTCTTGACCAAATCTGAATTTTTGAGAATATCTTATTGTAATGACCCTTGATATACATAAGTATAAAGCGTTTTTCCCAATGAGAGTAAATTCATTAATCCATGTGCACAATGGGAGCCCAGCTGATAGGGTTTTCATCAGTGTTCTACCTAGAGGGGGCTATGAGCTCTAGGCATATGCCCACCCAGGCATATGCCCATGCAAGCATATGTGTTATGTTAAAGTAGAAAGGCTACTGATACGTCATGATATGATATTAGTTCTATCTTATATGTGATTTGATAATGTCATCCTTTGTAGGCATTCTTATGTTCTAAATGAGAACCATGATTTAATTTATGATATGATTCGATAGTGCTATTTGTTGTAAGTACTCATATTCTTCTTCAAGTACAAGCTTAAGATTCTTTCATGCCAAGTATATGTATATGTATATGTTCATGAATTGTTACCCAGATTCTTGATTAACCTAAAGCATTATGTAGTTCATATCTTATTGAGTTGAAGGCTCATCATCTTCTATGAATTTCAGGTGCTAATGTAGCTCGAGAGAGAGCTAATCCAGAGGATAGAGCTTCATGACCTCTTCTTCATAAGAAGTTTGGATGTAATTATTTTGGATATTATTTTTGTTATATATATATATAATCATGTCTATTGAGAAGTATTCTTTTAGAGCTTTGTAAATAGATATGAA
Organism: Aleurites moluccanus; assembly: GCA_948193065.1. NCBI lineage: Eukaryota > Viridiplantae > Streptophyta > Magnoliopsida > Malpighiales > Euphorbiaceae > Aleurites > Aleurites moluccanus. The sequence goes on along the minus strand of CANXYC010890963.1, from coordinate 2,541 downwards.
ATGGTTTTGATTTTTTTTGCCATGGATGGCATATGTAGACTCTCATTTATTCCATATTGATGTTAGAACTACCTTTTGATCAGTAGGGAACAAGTGGAGATGTCATGATATAAAATGATGAATTATGAGATATGATATTTTGCTTTGGATAAGGGTATTTTGTTATGTATGAGACAGGTTTAGTTAAGAGTTATATGGGTTTATGGTAGTCTTATGTCTACCTTTACCCTAGGACCGTTGTACCAGTGGTGATGGGGTGTGACACCCTTATGCATAATAATATATTTATAGCTCACTGAGTAATTTTACTCACCTCATAGTGGTCTAATAATTTCAAGTCAAGAGTAGACTGTAGTGGTTCCCGAGACATCTTTCTTCTTCAGTGGAACCGATTCCTTTTTGCTATGTAAATTTTCTAAACATGTTACTTTTGTAATCTCGTAGAAGCTCCATGATTTTAGTGGAGTTAGTTGTTAGTTATATGTGTAGAATGTAATTAAATTTATAAATTAATTACCTAACTTATTATGAAATGTATGAGATAATTACCTGATGAATATGATGGGATAAGACATTTGTGAAATATGTGTTAGAAATAATGCAAGCAAGTAATATGTTTGCTTAACATATCATGAGTGAGTTTTATAACAGGGATTCTACGAGTGTTAATTGTGTAGGCCGGCACTATACTGTAGGACCATTATATTCAATTTTTGGAACGTGACATTATAATTGAGTTCGATTCCAGTTCGAACTTAACTTATTTTGAAATTGTTTTATTGCTAATCATGATACTCAACTTCCTAAATATTCATTTCTAATAAAATAATTATAACATTAACATAAAAGTAAAAACATTCAATTAGTAAAAAAAATTCTAATTATAAATTTGAATGTTACATATATTTTAAATATATTAATTAATAAAAAAAATTTTAAAAATTAGAATATTAGATCGTATAATTTAATAAAATCTTAATCTAAACTCTATTAATACCGCATAAATATAATTACAATTATATAATATTTATTTAAGAATTATCTATTTTTTCAAAAGATGTAATGTGGTGGTGATTTAATAAAAAAAGAAATAATTGTATAACATCATTAAACTATTTGCCTATATATTTTGTATATTTATACGACTCAACTAGTTCAACAATTAAAATGAATATAATTTATAAATTAAGTGAATAAATATTATATAATATTGTTAAGAAAAGGTACTAATATTTTTTCTAAAAAAAAGTTATTTTTATTAAAAACTAAATATATAATATATATATATTTTTAGAAAATTTTAAATTGCTTACATAAGATAATTAGGAGCATATATATTTTAATCAAATTAAATTATCAAAAAGATAATAGAAGTATTAAAATATATTTTTTGGACTGCCAAATTTATTAGCCTAATAATAATAATAATAATAGAGCTATTTGCAAGTATATTCACGAGTTTATAATCGAAATATTCAAGAGTTTAATTAAACCGAGCTTAATGTTACTCAAACTCAACTCATATATTTATCGAATTTTGAATTAAAATTCAAATTTGACTCATTATTAAAATGAATCGAATACAAATGAATTTTTATCGAGCAGCTCGCTAATGACTTTACTCACTTACATCGTATTCTTCTCTTATAATATAATAATTGAAAGACTAAAATACATTATATTTTAAAGTTTTATAGATAAAAGTATTTTTTAAAAGAATATAGATAAAAGTATTATATAAATTAAAATGAGTAAAAATTTTATGATTTTTTTTTTTAATAAAAAGGGGCTAAAAGTCCAACAAAACCGCCAGACAGCTAAAACCTAGAACAATTTTTATGATTTTATAAATGAGGAAAGTGTTAGCTCTAACAAATTTTAGATATTAAGAATACTAATTTTGAGATAAATTACAGTATTAATTATGTTAAACTTTAAGTGTGTTAAAATAATTTACGCTAATAATATTGACATGAAGGAGAAGGATTAAAGTATACCATAATATTTTAATTACGTTCAATCAAATTTAAAATTAATTTTAGGATTTAATTAATCGAGAATTAAAAATTTGTCCAATATAATTTAAAATTAACTTTAGAACGAAATTAGCTGCTAACTTTTTATTTTTCTAGTTAATTGGATCTAATTTTATTAAAAAATTTAAAAATATTATTTATACATTTAAAAATAAAATATTTTTTAATTAATGCAAAATTTGATCCATTTTAAAACTAACAATTAATTATTAACACTAGAAAATCAAAATCCATGATTATGGATATTTATAATTTAGAAAAATTGAGGAAAGAAAAAAGGGAATTTTGTTTATTAGGAAGAAAAAATAACGAATATATTTCGCGATTGGTAAAAATTAGGAGGCAATTTCAACTTTAATTCTAATAATAATAATAATAATAATAATAATAATAATAATATGATTAAGGACCAACATAGTTCTGAAAAGATTAAGGATATAAAAATTCTATAACCAAATAAAAATTTAAAAATGAAATTATTAAAAATTAATTCTAATTTGTTCGA
>CANXYC010890896.1:0-36679 GCA_948193065.1 Aleurites moluccanus | reverse complement strand
ATATATTAATTTTATAGTGTGTTACCTACATAAAATTATGTATCTGATTGTATTTTCGTCCTGCACTAATTACATGTATGATGACTTCGCTGATTTGGTATGGGTATGGGTCCTTCAAGTTGGTTATATGAAACTCGAAAGACTCGAAGGAATGTTGAATCTACCAGTTGCGTAGGAATCCTCTCACCTAATCAAATTTGAAGAGAGATCTAACGCTTCTAGATTGAGGCAGATTAACACACAGAGGCTGTTGCTGAAATTTCTTAAACATTGTGGATGAATCCAGTTAAGCTATTATTGGATAAATCTAAAATTTCAGGGACAGTAGTTTACAAATTGAAGGAGAAACCTGTCCTGTCAATTTTTTGTTGTTTGAAAGTACAAGAACCCTCAATTTCAGAAGATGGAAATTGAATTGGGAATTGGTGCATACAAGGAATTGCTTTGGAATTGACCTATACAACTGACAAGTTGGTGGTTTTTAAGGGATACATACTGCAAATTTGGCAGTGTAAATAGGGATGATGGTACAGTTGCAAGTTTGAAGCATACCTAATTGGAAAGGGATGGAGCCTATCAGTTGATTGTTAGATAACCACAAATATGTAAATTGTGTGAAGTTCACAAAAGAACTAGGAATTGGACCGCTCAGACTCTTGTTGTGAAGATATAAAGCAGTGAGCTACTCAAGTTTTGCCAACCAAGATGGAATCTGAGAGCTGAAGTTACTAGATGAGAAATAAAACGAAGTGAGATGTTTGAGATTTGCAAATGAAGATGAAATCTGACCAATGAAATTGTTATTTGAAAGGTATAATTCATTGAGTTGCGTTAGATTTACCAAACAATGCTAGATTTGAACCAATAAAATTGCAACTGTTGAGAGCTAATATGTTTAGAGATCTTAAATTATTGATAAAATAAGGTTCTAAATATATGGAAATTTTTGTCCAAGAAGCATCCAAGATTTGGAGGGAAGTACTCTAATTGGACCTTGGAAAAGAGTTAGTAAGATATTCATTTCCCCTTAGATCGAGCAACCGAAGGTTTGTTTGTTGAAGTATATTACATGAGAATTCCCCCCAAATTGACAATTTGTTAGTTTAGGAGCTGACAAAGAAGAAGACAAATTCATCAAGAACTAGGTGCAATCAAATACATATTTACATTGGTCAAGTAAACTTTATTTAAATTGGATAGATTTTTAACAAGGTTATGAAATGCAATTGCATCTATTGTGAAATTAGAATTAAAAGACAGATCAAATGAAATCAATTTGGGTAAGTGAATTTTGTCTACGATTTTTTTTTTATAAACGGCTAGATAGGAGTGTGAGAGATGACAAAGAGATAGACAAATTTATCACGAATTAGGTGTTACCGAAGACATATTTATATAGCTCAAGTCAATTTCTCTTAAATTAGTTAGATTTTGAACAAACTTGTTAAAATTAGTTGTATCTATTGTAAATGAATTATTAGAAAGATTTAGATTGCAGATAAACATATTCTAAGAAATTTCGTTGCTAAGAACATGACCTAATTTGGAGAGTTGACAAAAAAGAAGAGGACAAATTCACGAAGAAAGTAGGTACAACCATGGAGATGTATACTTCATTCAAACTGAGTTGTCTTAACTTAGTTTTTGAACAAGCTTGTCCAAAATATTAGTATTTAATATGAGATCATTCGGAGAGAGATCAAATGAAACCAAACTAACAAGCGAAAATTTTTTGTTAGAATTTGACTAGAAAAAATAGAGTAATTTAAATTAAGACATGTCATAATAAAAAGTTGTAATTTAAATTAAGATATGTAATGAAATTTGAGAACTATTGAAATCAATGTCAAAGACATCGAGGTTCTAAAGATAAAAAGAGAGAAAATAAAATTATTGAAATAAAAAATATCATAAAGCAGATTGAAAGAAAGGTAAAACTCAATTACATTACTAGTTTCCAAGTCACAAGTGACCCCATCGTACAAACAACATTCTTAACCCTCCTTCTACAAGAATGTGTCTTTGGATAAGGAAGAACATATGGAGGATTTTCATCATAAGCAGAATTGCAATGGAGAAGGAATTTTTGAATGGGAGCAAGGCATGTTAAATATGCCTCTAATTCTATGTTTAGTAAGTTCATAATATTATTGTTACAACTATGTATTATATAAATTAAATTTTATTTTAATGAGGATTTATTTTGGTCAGCAAATTATGATAAGTGACATTGTCACATTATATTAGAACTAAAATCAAAACTAAATGATTAAAAGAAATAATAAATTGAAGTTAAATGTTATTATTGAAATTGATTTTGTGAATATTGTAAAATTCATTTAATAACTATAATAATAATTAGCTTATGGTTATCGTGGCTAATAAAAAAACTTTATTAATACATTTTCAGTAGTCATGATAATAATAGAATTAATAGCCACAAAATCTTATTAGCTATAATAGTTATATCTAATTAGAAATTTAATTCAAAAATAATAATACGTAAGACTAATGTTTTACAAAATTTTGTTAAATTTCATAACAACATTGCTAATTTATAATTTAATTGTAACTAAGTGTTAAGATAGTTTTCCTATCAGCTTATTAAAGCCATAGTTCACACCATTGTTTTTTTTACTTCTTAAATCCAATGAAAAAAAATTACAATCACCTTAAAGTAATTTATATGAAATTTTTTATTTTCATAAATGATTTTTTTTATCATACATCTAAATAATTATTATCATGATTAAATTTTTAAATTTTTGAAATTTTATATTAAGTAAAAGTGAGATTTATTTTGATAAGAATATAAAATATATTAGTATTAGTATATAATAATAAATTACGTGTATTAGTATTAGATTTATAAAATTTTTTTATGGAAATTTGTATGTATATATAAATTCTGAGTCAAAGAATTGTTAAGCTAAAATTTTGTCATTTGTTATATCTTAGATTTTAAGAATAATTTTAAAATTAGCTTCTGTGTAGCAATTATTTTTAAATAAAATTAATTTTTTTTTTTATTTTTAATTTTAGATTTTCGTTAATATTAATTTAAATAAAAAAAATCCCTTTTTGCTCTATTTGATTAAGTGCTTACGCATTTTAGGGTTCTATCGATCACAAAAGATTTAGAAAATACTCGAGGTTTCTTGCTCAATCTCCATTTTCTCTCTGTTTCTTTGGTTTTTCTTAGAAAATTGAGCGAAATTTATTTAATTGTGTAAATTGGCTAACTTTTTTTTTCTTCAGATAGAATCATGGTAATAAGAGTTCAAGGAAATTAAAATCAGGAAAAGGAAGAGAATGAGGACGACGATTTTGATTCCAGAAAGGATAGACCATCTTCGAATGTTAAGTGCAGCTTCCAACTTCAGTTTTTGTTCCTGAAGGCTAGAATTTGGTATGTTTCATTATTTTCTGTTAGGTTTTCTATTTCTATCAATGTTGGTGTTCTAATTTTAGTGTACTACTTCTTTCAGGAAATTACAATTGGCACGTTTTAATTTTTAGAAAATTAAAATTTATCTTATGTGTGGATTTGATGCTTGGGATTTTTATCCTATCATCAAAGGAAAGTTGCCATTAGAGGTTTCTCATCTTTGTAATATTCTAATCTAATCTTTTGGTTAGTAGATAAATATATTCTAAGAAATTTCTTGCAAAGAACAGAACCTAAGTTGGAGAGGTGACAAAAAAGAAGAAGAAAAATTTAGAACAACGAATGACATATTTACCCCATTTAAACTGAGTTCCCTTAGTTTGGTTAGGCTCTTAACAAATTTATTGAAAGAAGTTATTTCTATTGTAAGATCATTCCCAAGAGAGATCAAGTGAAACTAGCTTGATAGATGAGAGATTTCTGATGGATCTTGGCCCTTAAAACCAAAGTAATTTAAATAAGAAATATCATATTCAGAAACTTGTGTAACAAAGTTAAAATTGGGAACTATTGAAATTATTATAAGAGAGGTTAAGTTTTTAAAGGTGAGGAAGAGAGAAAGGAAAAAAAAAAAGAGAATTATTAGAATGAAAAGTACCATAAAGCTTACAGGCAGAAAGGCTAAGCCTAATTACATTACCAGTTTCCAAGTCACAGGTGATCCCATCTCACAAACAATAATCTGAATCCTCTTTCCAAGAATCTATCTTGGAAGTAACATATACAAGATTTCCATAAGAAGCAGAATTGTTAATAAAGAAGGAATTTTGAATTGGAGCTAGGCATGGCTCTTTTCATAGTGGAAAGGTTGTTTTGAACTGATGGTGGAAGTTTACCCAGAAGATAGAGAGACAAAGCAAGTAGCAAGAAATTGCAAATAAATAAAAGAATGCTGAGAAATTGAGTGAACATAAGTAAACAACCCAAACCCATTTATGTTTTACCAAAAATTCAAATCTAAATTGGAATTGACATAAATCTGAATGTGTATTAATATATTTAAAAAGTAATAGATTGTCCTTTGCTAAAAGATTACTACTTTGTGTTGTCCCATGCATATTTTGATGATGCCAAAACTTGGTAAATTTAATTAAAACATTATATGATATTTATTTTCAAGCATTTGCAGCTTGCAAGGCATGACGGGCATTACACATTGCCCACTCCCGTTGCACTTAAATCAAAATTCAAGAATTTAGGATAGTGAAGAAATTCATGAGCATTACCATTCCTTTACAAGTGTTACCAATGTTATAGTAATGAGAGTTACTATTTAGTAAGGACCTTACCAATTGAAGAATGAAGTGGTGGAGTTGAAATGAGCCTAAAGTTATCCCCGTTACCAACAAGCTTACCACCATTACAGTTGATCAATAATGGCCGTTATAATACATTTACCAGTGTTACCTGTCACCATCTTACAAATTTGTAGAGTATCAAATAACTATTATACAATGATGTAAGAGCCATCATTTTCACACAAAAACTTTTATATTTTTTTAATGTGGAGTTGACCATAATAAAGAGGAGAAACTTGTAAGTGAAGACTAAGAAGCCCTAATTGATTTCAAGCGCAAAAGAAATTAAATTGTCTAGTCATTCACACATACTTGTTTTTGAAACACAATTCATTCAAAGTCTAACTAAATGCTTATTCTTTTTATCTTATATTAGCTTCTTGTAAAGTTTTGAGAGACTAAAAATCTCAAACCCTTGTTGTATTTCTTATATTTGTTGGGTGAAATCTAGTATCACTAGTGTAAAAGGCAAAATCTTAGAGAAACTACAAGTATAATTATTGTTGGGCGTAAACCCAGATTAGTGGAACTCTAAATCAAGAATTTAGGATAAGCGGGCATGGGAGAAAAACTTGTTTCAAACCACTATAAAAATGAGAACGAGCTAAGAAATATATTGCTCTTGTTTTATTTGCTTAAATTGCTTTGAATTTCATAGTTTATTGCATATATATTGATAAATTGAATTAGAATTTATAACCCCTATTCACTTTCTCTCTAGGCGTATTGTCATATAGGGCTTAACAATTAGTATCAAAGTTTATACTCTTTTTTATATAATTTGAGAGCTAACAATCCACTATGGCATATTCATCAAGAACTCCTTTCTAAGAGGGACATTGTAGCACAAGACTTCCATTATTTTGTGGTACATACTACAATTAATGGAAAGTTAGGATAAGATTCTATGAGGTTTCTAGCATATGATCTTTAGGAAGTGGTAGAGAAAGACACTTCTATTCCTATGGAAGAAAGCACAAATAAACCCAAGGTTCCTTCCATCTATACCACTGATGACAAAAAGAAGCTGTCATTGAAAGACAAGGCTATGGATTTGTCATTTTGCTCACTTGATGAAGCTAAATTTAATAGAGTTTCAGCTTGAGAAATAAAAAAGGAGATATGGAATGTGTTGAAGATGACTCAAAAGGCATTAGCCAAGTGAAGACAATAAATTGAACATACTCACCACAAGCTTTGAGAATTTTACTATAAAGAATGACAAAACCGTGGCGAAGATATACAAGAGGTTCACTATAATATAATAGTGAATGATCTTAAAGATCTAGAGAATACTTGCATTCAAAAAGAGCTAATCACTAAATTATTAAGGTATTTGCTAGAAAAGTATGATTCAAATGTGGATGCTATTGAGGAATCCAAGAATTTGAGTTCATTAACCCTTGAAGAATTAGTTAGGAATCTTATCACTCGTGTAATGAAGAAAAACAATAGGCAAGAGACAAGCTAAAAGGAGAAAGCACTTCAAAAAAAGAAAAGTATTACAAATACAAGAGGAAGAGCTTCAACAAAGATAAGCATAAACAAGTGGAAGAAAAGAAGAGTAAGGTAATTTGCTATGAATGCAAGAAATCGGGCCACATTAGACAAGAATACCCTAATCTTAAACACAAAAAGAAGGATAAAAAAGAAAGGGGATATTAAAAAAAGAACAAGACTTATTTTGCTTGGAGTGGAAGTGACTCTTCTAATGATGAGGAATCATCAAAGGATGATAAAGACAAGAGAGCCAACATATGTCTCATGGCATAAGAGGATGAGCACAAAGATATTGAAGTAAACTTTATAACCTTATACATTTAATAAGTAGCAAAATGCATTTGATGATTTGATGAAATTTTATGAATGCTACAAAGGAGAATCTTATTTTGAAAAAAATTTTGTGACATTTAAAAAATTGAGTATGGGCAAATTTTGCAAGAACCTAAATCTAAATTAAATGAGTTCTCAAAAGAGCATGAAAAACTTGTTTCAATTAAAAGATTTGAAAGACTACTTTGAAAAACTATTTTGTGAACATGATAAAACCAAGAACGAGCTAAATGACTAAAAAGAACATTTGAGAAAGTTTTGTATATATTAGTTATTTTCTATGGGGATGTTTGGTTGGCTAATTGCTAACATGTATTTCGCCAATTGAAAAAAATTGCGTTGTTTGATTGGCAAAAAAAAAAAAAAAACATTGATTATGATAAAATATCTCTTCAATAGAGAAATTTCATAATCAGTTATAAGCTACTTATAGTAATATGCGATTTGGTAATCAGGTAATCACCTTTTATATCAATCACACATTTGACAATTGTTATAGCAAACACCCTCTATATATCGATTGCTGAACTTTCGAAAAGAACTTCTGAAAATGTTTCTAGCTAATTGGCGCATTTCGTATATTTATGGATAGGCCATATGTTCAATCTTATGTAACTGCATAAAAAAAAATAGAAAAGAGAATTTGAATTAAAGAAAAATATAAAAATGTAAAAAGTACATTTCAAGCCTCCAACCTTTCCTTAAGCTACAAATGAGTTGAATTGAATTTTGGCTACCCCATGCTTAATTTGTTGACAAATGAGGTTGACCAAGTCGAGTATTATTGGACTCGTATAAATATCATAAGCAAGCCAAATCAACTTAGATATTTTTTTTAATCAAAATCATAAATAAAATAAAATGTGTTAGAAAGTTTTAATACTCCCTATCATATATTAGTAATTCTAATTTCTATTTTCGTGGTTTGTTTCAAAATAATTATTTTTTTTTTCTAAATTTGTACTATTTTTTAACCAAATGTTTCCATATTACTTTTGTTATTTTTAATTAAAATTTTTTATTTATATTTATTAATTTTTTACCATCATTAATATTATCGTAAATAACTACACAATTCTCCATATAATATAAACTTCAATGTAATTATATTCTCATAAAAAAATGAGGTGAGGATAATTCATATAATAATTTAGGAGGAAAAAAATTGAGGGGCAAAAAAGATTAAAATAAAAATTCTTAATATGCGTGTAAATTAATATTAGAAGTAATATTTATTATATTATTTTAAACTTTTAAGTATTATATTATTGAAAATTGTTATTTTATCATTATCTAATAAATAATTTTAGATACGTAAATATATGTATAAAATTATAAATAAAAAATATATATTTTATACGTGCAAGTAAATTAGGCATTAGATTATCACCTCAAGGGTCCTCAAATTAATAAGTCAATAGGCCAATCCAAGAGGTTTTAGTTCTGATTCTCATTATTCCAATTGTTTTGGTTACTTGTATTTTTTGAATGTACTTAAGCAAAAATGATTTTCATACTATTAACAATATAATATTATATAATATAACCAGTATTAATATATATGATTGATCAAGTTCTCAAATTCATCATCCCTCCTCTCCAAACTCCTTTGTGAATCTTTCATGTACCTCAAGATCAGCTTTACTCACCGTTGGCTTCTGCCTTGCAAGTACTTTATCAAAATCTGCTCTTGTGATTGGCGGTGGAAGGATCTGCAATTCCACATAACCCATTATATGGTGAAAGTTATGATAAAAAACATAAATATCATGTTAATAAAAAGAAGTGCATGTATCATGCTTTTGCCAACAAACATACAACAAAGCCATTTTTTAGAGAAAAAAAAAAAAAATACAAACATAAGCATGATGTTGGATAAATACATTTACAGTCACCAAACTTGTCGGTAAGTTTCAGTTCAAGTATCACTTCAACTTTTTCCAATCATACCACCATTCTTTTATTACTTTCTAGAATTAAGGGTTGAGTTGCTAAATTCGTTATCAAAGCAGACAAAAAGATGATGCAGCACATTGAAGTCATTTGCATGGGTTAGAACACGTGCCACATCGATCAGTCATTTTGACTGGAGGTTGTGGCTAGTATTAGGTTCTAGAATCTTTTTTTTTAAGGAATAATTTAAAGATTGTTGGTGAAAAGGCTGACATGCATTGTGATAATATTCATGGATGCAATAAATTAAGTTTTGAGAGTGAAGTAGAAATTAGGGATTAGTTTGGTAACCATCGATGCAATTCAATTGAATATCTTCATCATCTAATCTATAAACTATATAATTTTGTGTGCCAAGGAATTGCTTCTTGAAAAATTTGGTGACACAATTTTCTTTTTATCCAGTCCATACCTTTGGCGCTAGGCCTTGTGCGTCGAGTTCCTCCAGTGTGATTTTGATAGCTCCTCGTTGAGTTGGTTCGCAAGGGAACCACATGCCATCAGAATTCTTCATGAAATATTTAGCATCCCGAGTTTTCCGAACAGGTTCAAATAGTACATCCTTAACCTATTAAACGAAAAATAGGACCAAATAAGAACCTAATAAATGAAAACTAGGACCAAATAAAAGAAAAAGAACCAACTACTTTTAGCTTTTACTAACCCCTCGAATGAAACTTATTAGCATAGTTCAGTGTTGCAAATCCAAAGTAAACCTGATACTCACACAAACAGAAATATCTGAACCTGAAAATCCTTCAGTTTTACGAGCCAAATGCTCAAAATCACTTTCATTTAAGTTGTGGGGAGTATCTCCAAGATGCACCTGCTCATAATTCGTATCAAAATTCAGAAAGGATGATGAAGTAGAAATTTAGTTTACTACAATATTTGAAGAGGCATATATGATTCCAGAAATATAATACCTTAAACATGTGTTGCCTTGCCTTCATATCTGGGAGAGGAATGTATATTCTCTTGTCAAAACGCCTCCGAATGGCCTGTTATCCATTTTGCATAATTTTGTACAACTTAGAACATTTTTATGATGATTACAAAGACATTTTATTTGTAACCATTGAAGTTTAAAGGGAGAGACTTTTGTCACCTGATCCAAAGCGTAGGGAGTGTTTGTGGCTGCCAGAACAAGAACTTTTGAATCATCATTCCCTATACCCTGCAATGCATAAAAGCAAGCCCCAATTTTAAGGTTAGGACCGAAATGGAAAGAGAACAAACCCCAGTTTTAGATTAAAGATACTTGCATTTTCCCAATTACTAAATTTTGAACCCCAAGAGTGAGGCAGTTTCTAATCCTTGCCAACTGAAATTAAGAATTAATATCACGAGGAAAGAATATAGGTGGTACATTTAAAATCCTGTACCACAATGAGCAAGAATGTTGGCAGAATCCAGGAGATATAGGGCCCTAGATTTAGGGTTAGCCAATGATCCACAGAAACATCTGCAGGGTTACATTTCCATGTTTCGGAAACATTTCAGGAACAAAATCGCCATGAAATGGGCTCAAAAGGTTCCAGCCCCGTTTATGTATCCAGGAAAACTTATAAAGGCACTTCTTAGCTTTAGAAATAAAAAAGAACACTTAAAATAGTAAAATTGCAAATTGACCCCTCTCTCTGTGTTGCAAAACTTAACCTTTATCCTCCATCTCTCTCACAACTTCATGGTCAGCAGCTACATTCTGTCTATCTCCATGGCAATTGGTGGTCACGTTTGCTTAAATTTCTTGTTCATGGTGATTGATCACCAACAATATTTGCTTGAAAATAATTTTTTTTTTTTTTAAATGCTCCTCTATTTTTACATGAAAAACTAATATTTATGTTTCCCCCCACATTTTTTTTCCTAAGTTCTTGGGAAATGCCGTTTCCGGTGTCTGTTTTGTATCATTTCCATTTCAGTGCTACCTAGGAGTTGGCAGGTTATTTTGGTGTTAACTTGTGTTGAAAGAATTGAGTTTTAAGAGAGTGGATTTGGCAGTTACCCACTTAAATGGCATAACCATGCACCTAAAAGTTGACATAACTAACCAAACAAAAGAAGGAAGCTAGCCTATTTACATAGTTACCCTGCCACTCAGGAAGCCAAGAGCACAGCTAGCTGATATTTTAACAGAAGTAGCTAAAATGTGAGGTTTCCCATTCCGATTCGAGTAACTTGGGTGTGTGCACCGTCAATGAATTAGGTTGAAGGAAAGTGTTGGAACAAGATAATTCTCTTAGCGTTCCTCCTACCATCCTATTCTTCCCTTTCTTTCTTTTCCTTCTCATCTCTTATCTTCTATTTAAATACTATATAATACCTATATAAAAGAATCCCAACTGCAGAAAAGTTGTGTCAATACGAGGCCTGAATTTTGTTCTGACACTACCCCTTGTTATTTGAAAATTAAAAACTATTTCTTTCTTACTTTTCTGTTTATATCACAAACAAGGTAGTTCCTTAGTATACTTCTAATCATGTGATTTTGCCTTTTTCAACCCTCATATATGCCAACGCCACGATGTAAGCTTTAGTTTTGATCAAAGAACAATTGTTCTGGTACATTATTTAGGCATTACATGATACATTGTCAAATGTCAAGTTTCATGCAAATAAATATTTTTTATTTCTGGAACACACTTGAGTTCTCCCGAAATTCTGTATTTTGCACAGAAGAAAAAATAAATATAAAGAAAAGGGGAAATATGCAATTAGTAGCAACCATATAGAATTATGTAGAGTAATAATATTAGTTTGTGAGGAATTGAAACTCAGAACAGTTTTTTGATCCACATTCAGCAAATCCAAATTACCTGCATTTGTACAAGAAGTTCTGTTTTGATGCGTCGAGAAGCTTCGCTTTCATTACCTTCCCCCCGCTGCCCACATAATGAATCAATTTCATCAATGAAAATAATAGAAGGTGAACTCTCACGAGCCATTTGGAAGAGATTTGATACTAGCTTTTCACTTTCACCCATCCATTTGGAAACAAGGTCTGAGGAAGAAACACTGCAAATAGACAGCAGCTAGAACTTGTCAATGTGCTTGCCAAATACATCTGAGATGAATACGCTTAAAAGCAAACACAACTATATTTGGAGGCAACTTGTAATGAAAAATTCCTTGGATCTACAGGCTTGCAATATATATACACAACTAAACAAGACATTTCATGGTAAATGGAATATGTAAGTCCATTATAACATTAAGACTCAAAGACAGAACAATAAAATGCCATGAATATATCTAATAACAATAATCTTCCAAGATCAAATAACATGTTATTGAAATGGAAAGATAAGAAGAAAAAGAAAAAAAAAGAGCTCAGACATATACTATAAAAGTTGAGTAATATGGATGAGAAGGACAAAAAAATAATAACTATCATGTGTGGCAATTATTCCTCATGCTGAGAGCACACATTAAGAATACTGCAAAATTTAACCATCACATAGTCAGTTCATCATCAATCTTCTCCGCTAATTTAAGTCAGCATCCTTAATATGATTAGTTTGTGGAAGCATCCATCCCAGTTCCATGCAAGGAGATCTAGCTTCAAACGCCTTAAGCATGACAACTTTCATCAAGTAAAGAGAGCATGGGTTATATGGGTCAAAGATTCTGCATGGGATATAGATCCATTCATTATGGAGATACCAGTATGCCACCAAAATCTGTGCAAGACAAATCCATCATAGATAGAGAGAACTCAATAAAGATGCCGCCTAGGATACAATAATTTTACAAACCGTTCATATTCCTTTCAATGCAAAAATCCACTTTCTCTAGAAAGTTTAAATTAAACCCTGCTCTGCCTGAATTTACACATTTAGTTGCCCTGATTTTCAGCCACACAACTTAGATCCCCAGAAATGAGATTCAACTCAGTGTACTGTGCTTGTTATTCAAGAATAATGAGCTGGCTTAGCTGGCAACATCCTATTCTGTTGGCAGCATACTTGGGATTGTGGGGACTATTTCATTATGTATCCTACAAGTCAAAAAGATGAAGAGGAAGAAGGGAAAAAAGTAGAAACAAATAAAGAAATTATGGAGGCTGCTAATATTGTGCTATGAATGTGTATTAGTGGTCTAGCCATTAAAATTTCAATTCTTAATATTTTATCCTTTAACTCCCCATTTCCTTGACCTACTGAAAATGCTCCACAATCCCAAACTCCTTAGTAAAATGATATTCTGAGAAATATTATAAAAAAAAGGTCCTAGAAGTCATCAATGATTACCTAATTTGCGGAACCCTCCCCAGTACCGCAATGTCGTCCCAATTCGCTTGGGGTTGGGAACTAGATCCTCATAGCCGGCATCCCAATTTTGTGTATAGAGACAAGATGAAGAGACTTGAAGAAGAAGAAGAAAAAGTCTTGCAGATCCATGAAATAGTAAGAAGAAGAAGAAATGAAAAGTAATTAAACGGTTGAGTTTTTCACTGCTCTTAGAAAAAGAGAATGTTAGTTGCATTGTTGTAATTTCCAAGAACATTAGTTGTAGTATTCTGTGAGTTGTCACACACAATCTCTAAAATATTTAATGTTTTATTAAAAAGTATATTAATTTATTTAAAAAAAAAGTAATTAATTACTTGAAAATTATAAAGTAAATTTAGCTATTAAACTTTATTTCAAATGTGATTAAATATGATTAATACTTAAAAATAATCTAATATTTAGGACGTATCTCATTTCTCAACACAAATTCAAACCGAGACGTCTTGAATAAAAATTTTAAACAAATTTCGTTCTAAAATAGCGACCTATAAATGTTTTCCTATGTGCATCCTACGTTCCCATGCTATGTTTTGCGACCCAATTGTACGACAAACTTGGTAAGCTTTTATCAACACAAAATGATCAAAATGTAAAGGTGAAGATGAAGGACAAATAAGCTAGATAGTTGAATATGCATACAATGCACAGTTGCTTGTTAGATGCAAACAGCAAACAGAATTTGGAAAAGATTTGAAGACAAGCTATTCATCTGTCCTAGTCATGAAGTTATATACTGCATTGCGGTGTATGATTGGATATATTACCTAAAGAAAGTTGAGTCTGCTTCGGTTGCGACAGCCTTTGCTAAGTACGACTTCCCTGTTCCAGGTGGACCATATAACAAAAAAGCCCTCCATGGTTTTCTCTTCCCTGAAAAAGCAGCAGACCAATGAATTAACATCTAGACTTCCAGACATTCTCAAAAGATAATGTAATAAAATTTTAAAAATAAGAATGAACATGTCTCACTCATTATATTTTATTATTGAAATCTGGATTAACTAAAATCATTAATAATCAGGGCATTTGACCCCATTATGCGCTAGAGTTAAAATTCTGCTTTCTGTTTAAAAGAGTCAACTTTTTGACATAATTACATCTATTCAAGCACCAATTCAAATCTTTTACTTTGGTTCACATATCCTGTAGTGTAGATAGATTTGTTTATATATTGTCTAGAAAGTAGCAAGTAATGATGGGATTTACCATTAATAAAGTGGCAATTGCATAACTCATTACATTGATTCCATTTTGAGAAAACAAGAACAAGAAAATAGAGGGATGTAAACTTCAACAGACCAGTTACTGTTATAGAATAAATTTTATATACCCTTGAAACTGATTTCAAATTCACATCAAGCAAATGAACCCACATGTTTTTATGTTGTCAACCAACCAGAGTAAGCCAGCTCTACATCATCACTGCTAACTTAAAAAACTTCAATTCAGTTTGTAATTTTTTTTCTCACAACATTTTCAACATCCCAATAACATCATATCAAACGTAGGATCCTGATTGACAGGACAAGTGAATTGGATTGGAATGCCCATTATACCATGTCCTTGTCTGGCATGTGTGTGTGTGTGTGCGCGTGTGTATTTGCTCACACACACACATGCATACATTCTGCTTCTCCAAACATAAGATGACCAAACAAGATGGAGTTAACCCTTCAATTGTTGCATTCATGAAAGACATCAGTAAGTATGCATAAAACTGAAAACTATCATTGAAATGAGCACCACTTTAAATGAACAATTTCTATTTCATATTCATGAAAAATAAAAAGCAAATCAACTGAGTGATTATAAGTCAGAGACAGAAAGCACAACTTTACAACAGAATAGTATGATTCTCAGCTAGCAATTATGTTGCCAACTTCAAGAACTCTATCCATGTGAATTTTTCACCTAGCAATATACATCCAGACAAGAAACTGAAAGCAGAGAAAACAGTTTGAAAAACTTACCAGTAAAAAACTGTGGGAATTTCACAGGCAATATCACAGCCTCTTGCAATGCCTGTTTGGCACTCTCAAGGCCTGCCACATCATTCCACTTCACGTTTGGCTTCTCCCTAATGATAACAGAATCAAGTCCTGCCCTAAGCTTTGCTAGCTCTGGGTCTTCATCTTTTCTTTCTCCAGCTTTTGGCTTTGGCTTTGGCTTTGGCTTATGCACTGCAGCAGTGGCAGCACTACCTTCTGAAGTGGGTGCACCCCCTCCATTATCAACAATGGCCAAAATTTCCTCTGCTCTCCTCAAGTATCCCATACATCTTTCCCTAACAGTTTTTGCAACTTGGGGATTCTTCTCATATTTCAAATGGGTAAGGAAATACTCTAATGCATTCTTGTAAAGTTGATACGCTTTACTATAGTTTCCAGCATCATCCTCTTTAACAGCCTGCTTCGCATACTCCGCCCCATGTTCTATAAAATTGCAATACATTTTGCACTCACGAGGCCCAGAAAATCAATCCTAAAAAGGCTTACACTTAAAACTGAGCTCTCCTCAACTTGCTCAATGACTTCTTGAAGTCTAACTTTAAACAAACTTGAACTTCAACAACTCTCATAATCCAGAAGAATATCAAGAACCCAATATTCAAATAAACAATTTCTATGATCCCTTAAATAGTTCAATTTAGATTTATAAAAACAATGAATACTGCTCCGAATTAGTCAAGCTAAGCATTCAATACTCCAACACATCCAGGGACTGACCGACTGAAAAACACCAAAATTCAGTCAAAATTAGAAGATATTAATAATAATAATAATACATAAAATCCAATGCTTGAAAGAATTCTTTCAATCCAACACAGCCAGGATTTAGAACTCCAAAATTCAGTCAAATTTAATAATAATAATAATAGTAGTAGTCGTATTTAAAATTCAATACTTGAAAGAATTCAATACTCCAATACAATATATAAATATATATATATATCAGTCAAATTTAATAATAATAATAATAGTAGTAGTAGTATTTAAAATTCAATACTTGAAAGAATTCAATACTCCAATACAATATATATATATTTATATATATATATTTAAAGTTCTGGACTTAAAACACCAAAATTCAGTCAAACACTTAATCAAAATAATCTAAAAACTTAAAATCAAGTGCTTGAAAGAATTCAATGCTCAAACATAATCAGGGTCTGAAAAACACCAAAATTAAGTAAAAACTGAAAAAACCAATTCTCAAAATCTAAAGCTTCGAAGTAAATATAAGAAACATGATGCTTTAACATACAATAAAACTCTTAAACCTGTTTTTCTATTTATCCACAAGAAAGAACCCAAAACCCAGAATTTATTATATTTTCATTTTTCTTTACTCATTTTCGACAATCCAATAAAGAAATTATCGTATTAGTGATCTAATTGCAGTTCTGAACCAAAATACATAAATTTACATAGAAAAAATTAAGAAAAATATCACTATTTTATAATTTAGTGTAAAAAAAATGAGCAGAAAAAGAAAAATACCAATTAACGAAGCTTCAAATTCGAGTATCGATCGGAAAAGAAAATAGTGAAATGATATTGTTTTGATATGAGATTTGGGTATTCAACATCATTAATCAAAGCATTCAATTACTGCTACTCAGGTCTCTTTCAATTCAAACATGGAAATTGGGCCACAAACCCACAAATAACACGATTATATATGTACACAATATAACCTTTATAATTAATATTTTATTAATTAAAAAATATATTAATTAATGAATAATTTAATAATTTAAAAAAATATTTATAATTTAATAAATATATATTTAATCAACTAAAAATTTATTATATTTTACTGATTTTATAATCAATTTGATATGAATTAAATAATTAAATAAAAAAATATAATTAATTAAATATGAATTAATTGAAATAAAAAAAAATGAATATGAATTAAATCAGTGGATAAATATATATAATAAATTAAATATGAATTAAATAAAATGAAAAATAATATAATTACTTAAATTTAAAAATAAATTTTGAATTTATATATTAATAAAGTATTATAATTTATATATATATATATATATATAACGTTTACAAATTATTAATTTATAATATTCCTACACTGCGTTTTATTGAGCATTTTTCTTTCATATCTCGTTTTTACTCTATGTTATCTTATATAAAAATTTTAAGAAAAATATTATTTTATTAATTGATCAAAATTATTAATTTATTTTATTAATTTAAATCGATATTATAAAAATTATTATATTATAAAGGTTATTAATTAATCGTCTTAATTTATAGAGGTTATATATATATATATATATATATATATATATATAGAAACATGATTGAATTTCAATATTATATGTAAAATCTATATGTTTGAATTATTTTTAAAAATTATATTTTATTGAGAACTAATAATTATTTTAAGAGTATTTAATTAAAATTATAAGTATAAAATTATTTTTTGGATTTATTATATTTTAAAGAAATAATTATATAAAAGTGAAGGAAAATATATTTTTCAAGATTGATTTTAATTATTATATCAAATTTTTATGTATTGTTTAATTATTTAATTTTTGTACCTACTTATTTAATTAAATAAATTATTTTAATTAATATTAATATTATTATTATTTTTAGAATTTTTAAAAATTAAATTTATATTTAAATAATTTTTATTAAATTGATAAAAAATTAATTTTAATATATTAAAATAAAGTATATTTTATAATAATTTTATTTACTATTTATTCATAATTTTTAGATTTAAAATAAATTTTTTATAAATTTTTAAATTAAATAAATATATAAAAAATAAAAAAGGGACCAACCCAAAGCTATCGTGGCAGCCTCCAGATGATTGCTAACAGATTAAAAAATTGCTGAAAATGAGAAGAAGAAAAGGGAGGAGGAGAAGAAAGAGGGCCAAATCAGAGTGAGTAGTGGATACCTCCCATACAATCTTATAGGTTATCATAAAAAAAGTTAATAGATATAAAATTTGCCAATACAATCTTGTAGATTATAATGACAAAAGTTTGTAGATATCAAATTTGCTTGATTCGATTATCAGATAAAGAATTATTTTTATTTAAAATAATTTCATAAAATAATTAAAGCTGGTTTTAAATTTTTTTAATTATAAACCGTTGGTGATATATTTAATTAAAAAAAATAAGATATTCAATTTTTTTTCAGATATTTTAGTTTATCTTTTAAATTTTGTCAATGTTACCTTTTATTTAGGAAATTTTGTTAATTTATCCTTTGGTTGTAAAAAATTTTTATTAGAAAAATAATATTTTATACTTTTTAGATGTAAAATAATATAACAAAATTTTTTCAATGAATCCAAATTAAAATTAAATAACTGATTTTTATTTTTAGAAACTACTTGTTCATGAAATATAGGCATGAAATTTATAATAATAATAATAATAATAATAAAAGACAATTGCAGGTGAGAAGATTTTTCTTTTAGACATTTTTTAAATTTGGGATAAATTACAAAAACACCTATGAATTTTCATCATTTTCTTTATTAGTTCCGTAAAAAAATTATTAGGTGTGTTAAATCCTTAAATTTTAAACATTTGGTATAAAAAAGCTTGAAAGCCAACATAATTAATATTTTCGTCTGCTTTTGAGTAAAAATTATCTTTTAATCCCTTCTTTTTATATAAAAATTATAATTTAATCTTGTTTTTTTCTTTTCATCATTTAAGCATATGAATTATAAATATATATATATATATATTTTTAAATCACTCCCTTTATATCCATAAATAAATAAATAAATCAATATCAATATTAAAATTGATTTAATTAATAAAACAAATATGCTATATATTTTATTGATTAAATGTTATTTTATTTTATACAATAATTTTTAATAATTAATTTTATTTTATCAGTCATTTTGTAACTAAAAAAAATATATATTTAATAAATATAAATTAATAACACACCAAGTAATAAACATAATATTAAATATAATTTAAGAATTGAGATTAATTTAAAAATTGACTAAAATATACAATTTTGCATATTGTTATTATTTATTCGCCTAAACTTTTATATTAAAAAATAATTAGAAATAAATTTTATTAAAATTATATATTTAAAACCTCTAAATATTATAAAATTCATTAAGTTATATTAATAAATTTAAAAAAATCTAACAAATTTAGTAAAAAATAATATGGATGAAATTATAGAGAAATAATATACTCGAGAATATATCAAAATTAATATTTTTAAAATTTGTATATGTAAAATATAAATACATAAAATTAAGCTAGGATTTAAATATCACCGATAAAATTAATGTTAAAAATTAAAAAATAAATAATAATTAGTGATATACTTGAAAATATTTTAGAAAATAATTGTTACATCCCCACTTTAAAAATATAACGGTCCTACGATATAGTAAGCTTAAGGTAGTCTAAACCCGTAAAACCCCACTTCTTACATTCTATTCCAATTTTAGTGGAGTTTTCTCTGCATTATTAAATAAATTTCCAACATGAATAATAACCAATCACAACCTGCAAAAAGACCACTTTTAAACAACCCTTATTCCCTCACTTCATTAATTATTTAATGACACAACTCAACACTTTTATAAACCATAATTAAGATGCACACATATAAATATACAAATATACACATACCATTGAGTTAACATCATTTTACATATTTTACATAATATTTTAGTTCTATTTCTCTAGCCATGGGGCGAATCTAGATAGAACAAAATAACTCCAAAATGTTAGATTTTTACATAAATAACAAGGGTTTCAAGTTGGAGGAAGGAAGAGCTGTTGGAACCACCACTATCTACAGTGTTCTTGAAAAATATTAAACCACAAAATAATGAGTAAAAATCCAGTGAATAATACATATATCACTTTACTCGTGAGACTAAGTATTTAAAGCTAGCTCACAAGGAAGGTATATGTTTATATATTAAACAAAGAACAAGTTGGGAATAGAATATCATTGGAACAAAAAATTATCCATTGAAATTGTAAGAATTAGGTATACAATGAACAATTCAATCAATAGAGCAATCAATGAGAAAATTAGTAATAATTAGGTTGTCAATGAACAGTATAATTATTATGGCAATGACAAAAATTCAAAATCCAGTACAATAATAAGTAGAGGCTATAATACGGTAGCATGCTTGCATATAGGAAGTCATATGGCTGATCAGCCTACATGGTTAGGGCCTTAACCCCTTTATAGCTAGGGTTCAGTAAAGAAATTTCATTATGCATAATGCCCGATATTATAATCTCTACTCCATTAGGTGAGTAGATCTGTTATTCATATTAGGCAATTATCAAGTATGATTCAATTACAAATTCATATACATGGCTTATAGTTGTAAAATGGTTAATTCAATGTAGCTTAGGATAAGGAAAATGAGTCATATTGTAAAGGTTTGATTTAACAATCAATGAATCAATTACGATTCAAACAAAGAAGTATTCTGCCATGTTAAGGAGTTTTATTTTCAATGGCTAAAAAATTATTTGTTAAGGATTCAATGATGCTTTTAATACAATAAAGAAGATTATGATGCAATTGGGCCAAAAATAAAACTATTTGTCAAGTAAAATGGATAATATGGTTCGACTAAAATATAAACAATCAAAGGAGCAATTTCAATCAATTAATTACATCAATGAGAGCAATAAATGTATCAATGAATTAATCAATCAAATGGAATCAATTTCATTAAGAATATAGTTCATATAGGGTTCAACCAAAGAAGAAAAATTAACAATTTAATTCAAACAATGTAAATGGAACTGGAAACAAGCAAAGTGATATATATGTTACTCATCTTTGCAAAAACTAGCCAAAAACCCTAACTTCCTTTCTCAAAGTACATAAAATGGTTGATCACCTTCACTTCCTATACCTTTCTCCTTGTCTTTAAATACTACAATCAAATAATCACTCAATTTACAATCCATATAACATGAAATTTCATTAATTTAACTCAATTTGAGTTTTTCCTTTCAAACCCAAATTTTAGATTTTCACAACTTTAAAATCCTAATCCCTAACTCCACATATAAAGCTCAATTCATCTAATTAATTATCACGTCCCACTTTTGGAACGCGACTGTTTTAGGGTATGGGTAGTCTTAAGGTCACCGAAAATCCATAGAATCTGCTAACAATCCAGTTATCAATCAATTATTTTTAACTCATTCATTAATATTTAAATTCAATTTATTACTTGTTAACTTTACAGAAATTTTCAACAGAGTCTCCTTGTATTTTTAATACTATTCCCAACCCAAAACTGGGTCTTTCAAAAATTACACAGCTTGCACAAATTTTTTTTTCTTTACACTCTCAATAATTTATCATCCTTATACCCTCAACTTCATAATTCAGTAAACATTCATGACACTTCTAAGTACATATAATTTTTCTTTTTCTTATGTCACGTTATATTATAATCTTATTATTTTATTATCATTTTCTTTGTCATTAATTTAATCATTATTAATCATTAAGTATTTCCCATACTATGATTAATATCCATCACATCGGTTGTCCTTAACAAATATTCATATAATATTTTTACATCATTAATCTATCTATATACAGTACCATAGAGCTTTAGAGATTTATACATATGACTTTTTAATATTTAATCACTACCTTAAAGCAATGGATTTTCCAAGTCGAAGAAGAAATGACTTGGATATAGTCATATCAATTTTACACCTATAAAATGATAAACAACTAAAGAATGAGTATAGAAATACTCAGTGAGTTAATATACATCATTAAACATCAAAAGTAAGGAGGTAAGTAACATATAAGATGTACAATAAGAATTTAGTCGATTATGAGAAATAAATAAAAGTTATCAAATTGCATATCAAAGTTTAGTGATCTGCACACCAAATACCCTTAGGTGTATGGAATATATAATAATGGTAAATAACATTGGGTAAGAAAATGAATATCAAGGGTAAGCAATATAAGATAAGGGTGTCATAAGCATCATATGTAGAAATATATAGAAAAGACAGATAATGGGCTATAAACACGTATATTCATATCATCTCATATCATGTACATAAGGCTAATCAGACACTTATAGCAAGGACAGTTAACCATTCCCAGCTAGGGTACCATATATAGTCAATGTGCATATTGCCGACAGTATTTACCCGCTACCTCGTCGGTGAGGAAGCTCTGTCAAATCTACATGTATAATAGGTTATTGACAATAATAACAATATCAAGTACTCATGTAGAAATATAAAGGTGCAAGGAATCATTCAATGGTTATACACATATGGCTTATTATCAATAGAATCTATATATATCAATAAACATGTCTATGTCTTTCGATAAACATATAATTGGTTTCATTTTTGGTACAAAGGTAGATAATCAATCACATTCATTATGGCATTTGAATAAACATTTGGTGTGCATAAATTTTAGGGAATTAAGGTACACATTCAATCAAGTTTTATATCACAAATTAGGTTCTCAAGGTAAGTATTACAATAAGCATTACAAATTCAATAATAGTCCAATAGCAATGAATCAATTTAAACTTGGCTTATCAATAATTATAGCAAGAATCATTGGGTCATCAAGGAATAAAGTTCATATGAATTCAATGAATCATGATATGGCAAAGAATATGCTTAAAGATTTATAGTTAACTCACCTTAGTTTATGACTTATACATTTCCAATTCATTTTTCCTTGTTCCATAGCCTTAATACTTATAGTAATTATCATGTCTTTTATTCTTCCTTGACTCTGCATATCCCATTAATATTAATTTAGATACTAATTAACATAAAATTACATTAATTATACATGTATTAAAGAAAATTTCAAAAATTCTCCAATTTCTAAATTCTGCCTATGTGGAAATCCTCACTGGCAGGCTGTGTTCCGTTTACCATAACTCTTTTTATACTTATCCAATTGCTTTTCTTCTTATTCCTAATTAAACTTAACATATAAATTTCTAACATATCAAAAATTCACATTAAACCCATTACTATATAATTTATGGTGTCAATTTAAACTTAATCTTACAACCAGCCCTGCTGCCCTACATTCTGCCTGCAATCTTATTTTGACAGTCTGTATTATTTTATCTACATCTCAATCTATATTTAACCAATTATTGTAATTATTTTTCCTACTGAAAATGGACATATAATATTATAACTTATCCAAAATTCATAATTATTAGTGAATTTTCAAAGTTAAACTTTTGTCCTGAAATCTTTATCCAAATAGACCCTATTTCCATACCTATAATTAATTTCATGATTAACCAATTGTAAACAATTTTACAGTCATTTAAATTACATATAAATAAACATTATTCATGTTTACCACTTTCCTTAATTCAGACTCTTAGGTCTTAATATCAATAGAACTTTGTAACCTATGTTCTGTTTATCAGTCAATTCTGGCAGTTTATACTTATGGCTCAATATCTCATAAACCATAAATCAAATTGCAAAAATATTCTACAGGAATATAGATAAGACATAAATGAACACTTTTTATGTTTAATACTTCTTCTAATTCTATCTCTATCGTTCTAACAAATTAAAATATAGTAGCAAAATTCCAGAAAACCTAATTTTGGCCAGTCACAGTTTTTGTTCAATTACTCTCTCCTCACTTCGAATTTTCAAAATTCCCTTTGAAAAAATTAAATTAACATATTTATATGCAACTTTCATGTTTTGACCATATTCAAATTCATTCATTAAGAATTTGGAATTTCAGCTATAATCTACTGCCTAAAATAGATTTCAGAATCTCTTTAACACCCTAGCTCATCATCGTCTTCCATAACTCAAATCAATCAATTATTTGCTTAATTAAACTATAATACTCTTAAATTCAATTAAAAACTAAAGTTTAGGAGCTTTACCCCTTTAGGATGAAATAGGCAAAACTATGATGATGAAAAACTCTAAATTCTTTGATTAATCTAGGGAAATTTTGATGGAAATAGTTAGAATTAGGTTTGGGTTTAAGTTTTCCTTGGAATTTTCTTGAAAATTTTGACAAAAATCAAGTTAAATTCACTTGACTGGTGGCTGGCCATGGAGGGTGAAGAGGGAAAGAAGAAGAAATGGTGTGAAAGAGTCTAGAATGGGCTTTTTATAAGCCAAATTTTTAAATTTTATAAATAATGTCTTATGCTTTCCTTAATCGCACTTTTACCCAATTGACTTTTGTAATTTATTCTGTTAATTCTATTAAGAATTAACCTTTGGTATGGGAAATGAAAATGCTCATTTTGAGATGCTCTATTTATTAAAAATGGTTCTGGGTCAATTCTGGATCCCAGACAGTGAATTTCCAAAATTACCCCCAAAGTTGCCATAAATTATGATTTTGCCACTCTTTAAAATTTCAGTGTTCCCAAATGTTTTTCAATTCTTTCTTTTCACCATAATTTTACATAAAATAAACGAACTTAATTCCTCCAACTCTGAGTCGCTAATTCTTAAATTAGCCGGACTGCTATTTCCCTGGGCAGTGTAATTAACACTAGTATTTTCTGGGACAATATCACAAAAGTGACCTGACTGAGGTTCAAATATTCCTGAGAGTTACACTCTACCATACCCTATATATTTCAGTAATCGATTGAACCTATTCGTGCTTAAGTCACCAATATATCCATATTGTCTACTGTCTACTGTTATGTCTGTTGGGGTGTTACATTAATTAACTAATCTTTATTTAAAATTCATAAAAATGAATTTAAAATTAAGATATTAAATTATCTCTTTCTAATTCCAAAAGTAAAATTTCACAACTTCAAACCTAGTCTTTAATTCATCTATATGCATTAATATATATACTAACATCACTTAAATTCTCTAATTTGCTAACTAATTCAGCAATTGAATTCATAAAAAATCAATATAAACTTAAGTTAGAAATTTTACCTCAACTTAACACCTTTGATGACTTCTTCCACCACACCACTTCTTTAAGTTTAATTTTATGTTCTAATAACTTATTTATATCTAAGAAAAGCTATTTGATTAATTGGCTGTGGAAAATTAGCTTAGAAAATGGAGGAAATTTGAAAGCAAAATGAAAATAAGAAGATGGAAAATAAAACTTGAATATTTCGGCCAATATGAAGATGAAGGAAGGAAAATTCAAGTTTAAGATACTTGGCCATTTTTTATTTGCTTTGGACACCTAAGTTGGCTAATTTGGTTTTAGTCCTTAATTTAGTTGTTATTCTCACTTTTTCTACACTTTTTTTCAATTCTTTTTCAATTAAATCCTATTTAATTCTTTATGTCTAATTACTCTTTATTTTAATTCACTTATTCCATCATTTTACTAATGTAATATTTACTTTAAAGTCTCTCAATTTTCCATCTACTCTTAACTTAGATTAGAGTTTGCTTTGTTAAATTCTCAAATTAACTAATTCTATTCTTTAATTAATTACTTATTCATTATGTTCATCCATCTACTTTATCAAGCCTTTAAAAAATTTGTCCTCGAATTTTATAAAATACTAACCTTTGGTTTGAAATAATTGAGGATACTTTCATCGTATGTCTGCTTTACTTTCTCAAGTACATTCTTTTATACCATGATTTCTCCATTGCACTTTCACCATTGGAATCTCTTTCTTCCATAACCTTTTAACTTGTCTATCCACAATCTTTTCAGTAAGTTCTTCGCAGGATAAGTCTTCATCCACATTCATAATTTGAGGTTGAATAAGTGATAGATTCGTCAAATATTTTCTTAACATAGAAACATGGAACATTAGATGGATGTGACTTAGACTTGGAGGAAGAGTTAAGCAATATGATACATTTTCTACCTTGTCAAGTATTTCAAATGGTCCCAAATACCTTGGTGATAATTTTTTCTTTTTACCAAATCACATTACACCTTTCATTAGTGAGATTTTTAAGGAAGATATGATCACCAATAGTAAATTGTATATCTTTTTTTTTTTGAATCCCCATATCTTTTCTGCCGGCTAAAAGCAGTTTTTATTCTTTCATAGATGATCAACAGTTTCTCCGTTGTTTCTCTAATTGAATTCGGGCCATCAAGATGCTTATCACTCGGTTCTACCTGACATACAGGTGATCAACATTTATGACCATATAATGCTTCATATGGTACCATGTCAATAATGGAGCGATAACTATTATTGTAAGTAAATTTCACCAATGATAAATATCTGTCCCAACTACCACCAAAATCCAGAATGCATAATCTAAGCATATCTTTTAGTGTTTGAATAGTTCTCTCCGATTATCCATCTGTTTGTGGATAAAATACAGTGCTAAAATTGAGTTCGTAGTGTTTCTTGAAACTTCTGCCAAAATCGGGAAGTAAATTGAGTACCTCTATCCGAGATGATAGATATTGGCACTCCATGTAATCTCACAATTTTGTCAATATACAACTGAGCATACTGAGCTGCTGTATAACTTGATTTGACCTCCAAAAAAATGAGCTAGTTTTGTAAGCCAATCAATAATTATCTATATAGAGTCATAATCCTACGAAGTTCTAAGTAATCTAATAACTAAATCTATGGTCACTTGCTCCTATTTCTATTATGAAAACTCTATCTCCTAAAGCAACCCGAAGGCTTTTGATGCTTAAATTTAACTTATTGACAAGCTAGACAAGCTGACATAAATTTAGCAGTTTGTTGCTTCATCGCTATCCACCAATAACAACCCTTCACGTCATAGTACATTTTTAGTTGCCCCTGGGTGAATACTGTACGGTGCATAATGAATTTCCTTCAAAATTTTCTCTCAACGCCCTTCCAAATCAGGAACACATAATTGATTTTCCAATTTTAGCACTCCATTATCCAACCAAAATTCAAAAGTCTTCCCTGCTAGAAAATCTTCCTTAAGCTTCACCAATTGTGGATCTTGATCTTGTGAGACATTAATTTCATCAAGAAACTTAGGCCTCACTTGAAACTATGCAATTAAGGCTTGAGAATCAGTAATTTCAAACTGAACTCCTTCATTAAACAATTCTTTCAACTCTTTTATCAATGATCTTTAATGTACAACATATACTATAAACTACCCATTGATTTATGACTTAAAACATCTGCTACCACATTAGTTTTCCCGAGGTGGTACATTCTTTGGCAATCATAATCTTTCACCAGTTCAACCCATCTTCGTTGCTGCGAATTCAAATCTCTTTATTGTAGAATATATTAAAGACTTTTATGATGTGTGTAGATCTCACGTCTTTCTCCGTACAAATAATGTCTCTAAATTTTCAATGCAAATACAACATCTGTTATTTCTAGATTATGTGTGGGATAATTCAATCCATGCTTCTTTAATTGTCGATATGCATATGCTATCACTTTTCCATGTTGCATAAGTACACATCCAAGTCCAACATGAAAAGCATCAGAGTAAACTACAAACCCTTCGGAACCTGATGGTAATGCTAGCACTGGAGCTGAGGTGAGACAAGTTTTGAGCTTCTGAAAGCTCTATTTATATGCTTCATCCCACTAAAACTTGACTTGCTTCCTCGTCAGCCTAGTTAATGGCATGGCTATTTTAGAAAAATCTTTGACAAATCTTCTATAATAACTGGTCATTCCGAGAAAACTACAAATCTCTGTGACATTAGTTGGTCTAAGCCAATTTGCTACTACTTCTACTTTCTTCATATCAATTTTGAGGCCATCACCGCTAATAACATGTCCCAAAAAGCACATTTCAGTAAGTCAAAATTCACATTTTAATGATTTAACATACAATTTGTGTTCGGCAATGTCTCAAGCACCATTCTTAAGTGTTCTTCATGTTCTTCCTTGCTTTTAGAATAAATAAGTATGTCATTAATAAAAACAATGACAAACTTATCTAAGAATGGTTTAAACACCCGGTTCATTAAATCCATGAAAGTGGCAAGGGCATTTTCAAACCAAATGGCAGCATCAAGAATTCATAATGACTATATCGGGTCCTGAAAGCTGTATTTTGTACATCTTCCTTCTAGATTCTTAATTGATGATAACCCGATCGAATGTCAATTTTAGAAAAATAGCTGGCACCTTGCAACTGATCAAACAGGTCATCAATTCTTGGTAAGAGATATTTATTTTTGATCGTCACCTTATTAAGTTGCCAGTAATTAATACATATTCGCACTAATCCATCTTTCTTCTTAAAAAAAAACGACGCACCCCAAGGTGAACTACTGGGTCGAATAAACCCT
Organism: Aleurites moluccanus; assembly: GCA_948193065.1. Lineage (NCBI taxonomy): Eukaryota > Viridiplantae > Streptophyta > Magnoliopsida > Malpighiales > Euphorbiaceae > Aleurites > Aleurites moluccanus. The sequence goes on along the minus strand of CANXYC010890896.1, from coordinate 8,571 downwards.
TTATCAAGTAGTTCCTATAGTTGTACTTTTAATTTCTTTAATTTCGAAGGAGCCATTCTATATGGGGGAATGAAAATTGGATTAGTTCTAGGAAAAAACTTCTATTTCAAATTCAATTTCCTGTTCCGGTGGCAACCCTAGAAAATCTTTTGGAAACACATCAGAAAATTTATTTACCACAGGAATCTGATCTACTCCTTTAGCATCAACTGTGTATTTATCACATTTGATAAGTATCCTTGACATCCCTTCCGAAGAAGTCTTTTTGCACTAATAGCTGAAATCATATTCATCATTACACCTTTCTTTTCACCTTGAAATGCAAAGTTGGGTGTCCCTCAAGTTTAAATTCCACTTTTTTCTCATAACAGTCTATGATTGCACGACGATGAGACAACCAATCCAATACAACATCTAACTCTAACACAAATAACTCTATCAAAGTCACCAAAAGTTTTCTACCCTTAATTTCAACTATGTAAGCATTGTATTCACGATCTACATCAATAGTTTCACCTAAAGGTGTGAAAATTTCTAAAGGAATTGCATCAGTTTACTACTCTTTCCCAATCTTTTAGCAAAAGAAGGTGATATAAATGAATGGGTAGCCTCTGAATCAAACAAAACTTTTGCCATTTTATTCTGAATTAAAATTGTACCTTCCATAGCAGTGTTGGAAGCCCGTGCCTCCTGTTGATTCAAGGCAAACACCTTACCTTACCCTCTTCATACTGCTGTGAAGGACCTTAGGTCATACCTTGACCCCTACCTCTGCTTTTCAAATTTTTGTTATTACTTTGGCTTTGTTGCACTGTAGGCTATGATATCGAAGATGCCCCCTGTTGACCTTTTGTAAGTGGATAATCCTTTACAAAATGACTTTGTTACCTACATCTCAAGAAAGCTCCAGTCAACCATCTACAAGCACCAGGATGTTTCTTGCCACATTTTTTACATGTAGGAAGTTTTGAGTCAATTGATACTATAAAAACACTAGTAGACAACGTGGGAGCCTATGATTCAACAATAGATCTAGTTTGACCTCTGCCAAAACTCTCGGCTAGTGGACTCTATGAAGGTCGAAACCCCTCCTCAGTAGGCTGAGATTGATAACTGTATCCCCCACTTCTTCTCTGACTACTCTAGCCCCTATTGTTACTTTTCTTTCTCTGTTCTCTTTTTGCCCTTTCCTCTTTGTACTTTGCTTCCATCTGCTTTGCCTTGTCAATTAACTTAGTTAAAATAGTAAATTTTGCAGCTAACAAAGTATCATGTAATGAAGCATGTAATCGTCTTCTAAATCGACTAATTTTTGCAGCTTCATCTGGTACAATTCTTTTTGCAAACTTGGACAATTGAAGGAAATTTTTAGCATACTCAGATACATTTAAATTCCTCTACTTTGGCTGCTTAAACCGGGCCAACCTACTTTCCTTTTTACCCTCTGTAAGAAACTCATCCATGATGACTTGTTTAAACTATTCCCAGATAGGTAGGTTTTCTCCATACAACTGATTCTCAATGTGCTGCATAAACCAACTTTATGCATTGTCTTTTAACAAAAGAGCCACCAATTCTATAACCCGAGCGTCCGAACAGGGCAATCTCTTAACAACTTTTTCAAATTATTCTAGAAAACTGCTAGGTTCATTACTTTCTTCTCCTTTAAACTCAGGTAAATTCAATTTAAGAAAATTAATCATACTAATTCCACTATCATTAATTACTCTACGGGCTATATGTCGTGCCACTGGTTCACCTGGTGGAATGGGAGGAAGTACATCTATAGGCGGTAGAATGGCTTTCAGTGGTGATTTTTGTTTAGCTCTCCTTAATTCTGCATTTTTCTTATTAATTCACTGATTGTTTGCCTTAAAGCTGCTACAATTCCTTCCCTTCTAAGTCGTCTACCCCCTCTTGCACCTTTTTTCTCACTCTTGGTGGTTCAACAATTTCCTCTTTCTTTGGTTCCATATTAAAGGCTACATCTGCCTCCACCTGTCTCTCTATGGTTGGTATTCTTGCTCTCCCCCTACCATGATGTCACGTCCCAATTTTAGAACATGATAGTCCTAAGATGTAGGAACTGCCTATGGCAACCAACACCCATAAATTACATCTCATTTCCTCCACCTGTTATATTAGTTTCCAAATTCATTCTCATTCATTTATCATTCTCTAATCATTATCATACTAAGTCTAACATATTTCCTATAAATATCACTTAACTATTATAAGCATATCTTAATATTAAGATTCACATAAATACTATTTTAGTTACAAATCATAGAGCAGCTAGAATTTTAGAAAACATAACATTATACTGGTATTTACATTAATAAAATAATGCTGGTCCCACGGAGGAAGAAAGTTTAAGAACCCTCCCTTTCTCCTATCCTGAAAATGTTTAACTAAAGAATGAGTATAAATATACTCAATGATTTAAATATACATCATATTACATATGGACTAGGTAGGTAGCAACAAAATAAGAAGAACAAGAATAGTTTTATAAATTGCACACCAAATGCTTTAGGTAAGAAAATAGATATCAATAATAAGTAATATTGAATAAATATATCAATGGTATCATATAAATATGTAGAAATGACAGATAAAGAGTCTTGAACACATATCACATATAAAAATCTCATATAAATTATATAAGGTGGACCAGTTCTTATGGCTATAACATTAACCCTACCTAGCTAGGGTTACAGTATTCATTATACACAATGCCGATGGTACTCACCCACTACCCTATCGGTAAGGTAGTCCTGTCAAATCAACGTATAAATAGGCAAAGGGAAATATTAACTATATCAGTTAATCATATGAAAAGATATGATATAATGAATCAGTTATTAGATACATAGGTTACTCAATGATCAATTAGTATTAACATATATCAATATACAAGTCATAGGTTCCATAATTGGTACAACAATTGACATGGTACTCAAGTAAGGGTTAGGTTCAAATATGATCATTCAATGTCAGTTGCGCTGGTGTAATTGGCTAGCCAATGTCGCTAGCGACAATGACATTGGCTTTGGTAGGCTATTGAAATTTCATTGAGGCATCTTGTCGAATACTTGATGTGCACAACTTTAGGGTCATTTTGATTAGGATTTGGTGCAAGTTCAACAAAGGCCAAAGTTTTCATAATAAGCTCACATTGCAAAGAATATAATGGCAATAGCAAATACAACAATTACACAAAGTAAATCATGGGAAAATATAGCTTGAAACAAGGAAGAAATATAAAGGGAAATGAGAATGGGGAATTCGGACAAAACATGGCCATCTCAAATTGGCTTCCATAATTCATATAATGGTTATAAACATGTAAAATAATGTATAAATAACTCACCTCAATTGCTAAATTAGCCAAAACTCTTCAAATTAACTTTCAAAGTTTCAAGTAAGCACTTATGCCCCAAGTTTTCCATTTCCATTATATTTTTCATTTTATTTTTATACTACAATCAATTAAAATCATATTAACAGTTAATTCTAGTAAAATTTTTAATTATTTGACTGAATTTACATTTTTCCCAAATTCTAGGGTTTTAATTCAAAAGTTTTCCTTTAGTTTTCACTACTGGCAGCATTGATTTATTTTCTGTTAAACTATACTTTTGAGGTTCAAACATATAAAAAATTTAGATTAATTTGAATACTACACAATTTATGGTGATTATTATCACACCCCAACTCCAGTGGTGCAATGGTCCTAGGGCAAGGGTAGGCTTAAGGCCACCATAAACCCGTAGAACTCACAAATCATGAATCTTATATACCATTCTATCAAATTCAACATCATATATTTTCATACAATGATTATTTCCATACATATAATTTAACATCAATCATATCTTTTCTATTATCATTCATAGCTTTCTGTTATTCCTTAATGATCAAAAGATGCATCTCACATCATTAAGGAACAAGAGTACCTGGAAGGTAACATTCATACATATGTGAATACTCATTTTTTACACCCTCGGACTCATGCCAACCTGAACGGCATTCCCCGGAACCAAACCCACGCTCGGATAGACTCGGAACGACTTCAGAACAAAGTTGGGATACAGGTGCCGCCCTCAAAGCTTGGAATTGCTGCCAGAGAGGGTGGCAGGCAGCAGCCACCGGGCAGCGTGGCTCCTTGCTACGGCAACCGCCCTCCTTCATACCCTGTGCCGCCAAGGCACTATGGCGGCGTCGCCACCCCCTTTTAGTGGCAACGTCTTCTCTTGCCGGCGGCAGCGACGGTGTGTACTTGATTTTTTTCGAATCCCACATCAAAAAATGATGGGATTCGACCCCCCAAGCTCCTATTATAAATAGGAAGCCTCCCCCAGGACATACGGTGACACACAGAAACTCACAAAGACTCATGGAAACAAGGAAAATGAGACAAGAAATCATTTTCATTATTAGATTTCGTCTTTTTCCTCTCCAAGTCATATTTTCTTCTTCTTTTTTAGCTCTCTTTGAATTTAAAGAGTGGCTATTAGGGGCATATTGAGCCTCTCAATTTAATATTTTTTCCAAGCAAGGTCCCTCTGTCGGTTTATTTTCTCAAGAGAAAGGAAGGCATCTCAACCCATCTCCTCGGGCATCATCCGATCCAAAGTGGAACTCTGATTTGGAAGAGCACTCCGTCCGCCAACATCCCTAAAAGCTAGGGCAAAGGTATCGTTTCCTAACTCATCTTCTTTATTTTGGTAAAGCATTAAAATAAAGAATCAAAACATGATAAATTGGGCATAAAATCAACCCTCCTTCACTAGAAGGAAGAACTACGTGGGTTTTGATTCCCATTCGACGGGATACGCAGGCAAGCTGTATAAAAGCTTCAAATCCAAAAAAGACAAAAACCATTTCTTTTCCTTTGATTATTTACTTAACTTTATTTGTTGAATATATTCTTTGGGGAATGTATGATCAACCTAGAACCCATAAGGGCTAGAGTTGATATCCCCTATTTTTGAGGTTTTGAGATGTAATAATTTACTTTTATCGCTTTCTTTTAATTGCTTTACTTGATTACATTTCAACTGTTCACCCACTTATTTACTTGCTCATGCATCTTACATGTCATTCTTTTATTGCACATGAAAATCATTTTAAATCAAGGTTAAAATTAGAAGCCAAGTTTAACCGAAAACCTAGTCCCCGAATCCTCTTTGGTTTCAAGGACTAGTGCACTTTTTTCTTTTGGGATAAAATTGGAGTCAAAATTGTTTTTTACCTTAAATTTTCCCAACAAAAATAACTTAAGGTGGCGACTTCAAAACACTCAAAATCATTTTCAAAATAAAAGGCATTAAGCTCATCTCCTCCGTGAGAAATTACCCCTATATGAACGCTCCGATGCCCCCAATGCCCCTTCTTTCCTTCGAGGAGAGCGGGCGGGCCCAGACGAAGCGGCGCTCGGGCGAGGCCTCACACAATTAGTTGCTTATTCACATCTAATTGTCTAATTCTAACATCAATTAACAAAATCAATCACTAAATCATCAACTCATTTCTTACAACTTCAATTTAACCAAACCAATTAGGCATTTCTACAAATTTGCATCAATTGATGCAATATAACACCAAACCCATTCAATTCAACCTAAATAATATCTAAATAAACTATAAAACTCAACAAACTAATCCTTTACCTCAATATGATGATCTAGCTGAAATGCCTTGGAAGAAATTCCTTGGTTTCCTTTAAGCTTTCAAACAAATTGATGGAAGATATAAGTATAAACAAGCTAAAACTCAACTTTTTTGTAAGTTTTCTAAGGATTTTAGTGAAGAAATGGTGGAGAAATGGCCAAGCATGGTTCGGCCAAAAGGAAGAAATGGAGAAGATGATGATCAATTTTTCTAAGTATAAAATATAAACAAAAAATCAAATGGCAATTTACAACTAACTCCCCAAATTTTCATCCATCACACTTTGGTCCAAAATCTTCTGTAATTTATTCTGTCAATTTTGTCAGGAATTAGATTTCAAATTGGGGAATTAATAGGCTTATTTTAATTTATACTTATTTATAAAAATAGTTTTGGAGTCATTCTGTAACCCCGACCGATCAATTTCAACTATTCACCTTTAATTTCCATTTATTTACGATTTTGCCATTGGTTACTATTTTAGTGTTCCTAAATGATTTTCACTTCTTTCTTTTTACCAAAATTACATATAAATTATAGGGATCTCTTACCCCCAGATCAACTTCAGAAATTCTTTTGTTGACCGGACAGCTCATTTCTCGGCAGTGTTTCCGACACCGCCGCTTTCCGGAAAAGTAACAAGTTTGCTTTCTAACTATGTCTCTAAAATTATTTCCCATAATTTCAAGACTAATGAACCAAATTCTGAGAATTTATTCATGCATGTGAGTTAGGAATTTATAGGGTATTACACTTATTTTAGTACAATTAATAGTATCATTTATGCTTGGATTGTATTCGCTCTAACATTTCACATGTAGTTAGTGTTATTAGTAGATACATCTAATCTTGGTAAAGAGCAATAACAGACGGTGAAATGGATTTTTGAGATACTTGCATGGGACTACTAATTGTTGTTTGGAGTTTAGGAAGAGTAAGGTTAATGTGATTGTTTATGTTGATTCAGATTATACAGGCGATCTTAATAGAAGGAGATCCATTACTGGTTATGTGTTTACTCTTTGTGACAATGCTATCAATGGGAAAGATACTTTACAATCTACAGTTGCATTATCTACTATAGAAACAGAGTATATGGAAGTAGCTGAGGATATGAAGGAAACTATTTAGTTGAGAGGTTTGGTGAGCTTAACTCAAATCAACAGATGACTATCATTCATTGTGATAGTCAAAGTGTTATTCACTTGACAAAAGATAGAATGTTTTATGAGAGGACGAAACACATTAATGTGAGGTACCATTTTGTTTGTGAGATTATATCTCAAGGAAATATTTTTGTGAATAAGATTAGTACTACAGATAATCTAGATGATATGATGACTACATCTCTTTCTATGAGCAAGTTCAACCATTAATTGGATTTGGTGGATATTTGTCATATTTGAGATGAACCCTTAGGGTTTAATGGAGAAAGTGAATAAAAATGTACTAATTTGTTGCAAGTGAATTTTTGAAAATTCAAGTTAGAGTGGAGATTTATTATTAGGTTCTTTGAATTTTTAATGGGTTGGAAAAATTCTCAAAGTAAAAGGAAACAATGGCAGCTAGCAATAACTAGCTATAAAGCCACTCACTACTCCTTTCTTCAGTAGGAAAAGTGACCGACGTTTGTACATTGTATAAGTGGTACCATAGCCGATTTTGAGAGATTTCAAAAGTGTTGTAATTCCAATCTTATTTTTTTAGAGTGGTAAGCATATTGGGTGTATTTGGTTTCAAAGATTGAATGTTATTCTTCATTCTAATTTTCTCTCTAATTTGTCAGTAGATTTTGCTTCTCTTTTTATGTCGAACCAAGTAAACTTTTATCTTTTTTATTTTTCTTTTATTTTGATGTTACATCTATATTATCCCAAATAAATTATGATTGACAGTATTCACAATGGTACCCAGTTATGCTAGTTTGTGATTTAGACAAGAGGGTTCCACACGCAAAGAAAGTGATGGGACTTGATGTGGTGATTTGGTGGGATAGGAATGAAAATAATGTTAGGTATCCAATAACTAACTAAGAAATTCTAGAGAGAATAGGAAGGAAGAGAGAGTTCTAGAAAGAAAAAGGAAAGATAAGAGAGAGAGAATGAATTATTATTGATATTCGATGAATGAACATAATGAGTAATATTGAATAGTGTTCAGTATTTATACAGTAGTTGTCCTTAAATCTAGCTATCACTTAACAGATTCAGTTCTAACTACTTTGCCAACTCAGCTTTTGTTACAATCAGTTATTCTCAATGCATATCTCTTTTATTCTTATACTTTTTTCTATAGTATGTACAAGAGGGGGGGGGGGGGGGGGGGGGGGGGGGGGGGGGGGCGGGGGGGGGCGGGGGGGGGGGGGGGGGGGGGGGGGGGGGGGGGGGGGGGGGGGGGGGGGGGGGGTGGGGGGGGTGGGGGGGGTGGGGGGGGTGTGGGTGTGGGGTTGGGTGGGTGGGGGGTGGATAGAGTTGGTGTGTATATAGTGGAGTCCTCTAAGGGAAAAGAGAAGGTGGGCGAGCAGTAGCCGCTCGGAGCCTAGGAGAGGCTTTTTGACTTTTGCACTCGAGGTGGGTTTATAAATGTGTTATTGCATTTCTAGTTTAAGGTACATGCATTTGGACATATTACATGACTTTTAATCATATTGGACTGATTTTGGGACAATTTCGCCAAAGTTGCCCCTAAACGTGCCAATCGGCCAAAATTGGGGCTGCCGAAATGGCATAAAATGACCTTAAACGGAAATCACCATAAAAATCATTCTATAAACTGGTTTGACCTCAAATCAAGCCCAATCATCTTATATATGTATATACTTGTATCTTAGATGTTAAAATTGCATCATATATGTTGGTAACATGTGAAACCAGAAAGTCACTGAAAAACGGGAAA